>MCJB01006080.1:0-12011 GCA_002018475.1 Nicotiana obtusifolia | reverse complement strand
TATATATATATATATATATATATATATATATATATATATATATATATATATATACAATAATAATAATAATTTATCCGTTCCCATCTATATAAATATTTTTTTTGAAAAATTAATATTTTTCTCTTTCCAAATTGTCACTCTCATCATATTTTCTCTTTATACTAAGATAAAATTAAAATAAATATTTCTAATTAAATAATGAACTAACTACATTCAATTTAAAAAGTTTATCTTTCAAATAAAATTCAAAAATTAAACACACTCAATTAAATTATATTTATCTTATTATATTGCCTATTAATATTGTCTAAAAATTACGATGTGAATTTTTAATAATTTGTCACTTGACTAAACATCATCATTCATCACATAATTTCTCTTCTCTTCAGAGATTTCAAATAAAGTGAGTCCCTTCCCTGGAGAAAATTAATAGAAAATCAAAGATGTACCATCATATAAAAACTAAATGAATGAACGTGCAGTGAAAAAAATATAATAAATATTGTTATGTATTCATCATTAAATTATTATAGTTTCTAGTTCCAATGTCTTAAATTTCTTTCCTTAAATCTTATACCTATGTTTTTTTCTTCTTGTCCATTGATTAACACTTGTTCTCTCACTCTTTTTCCATATCTTTGAGAGAAAATACATGTTTCTTCCTTATAATAGTAGCCTTGTATTTCTTATCAAAACTTGAGCTTTACCCCTTCTTCAAATTCTTCTTCATTTTTTTTTTTCTCCTTAATTAAGCTGATGATTTTAATACTAAATTTATGAAAAAACTGAAGATGATAAAAAGGCAACGTTTGAGTCGCAAGGACCTCAGTAATTAGTTAAACTATATTTATCCAATGTTTCTTGGAGATCTGGAAAAAAAAAGACCAAAAGCTTGTTTCCTTTTCTTTTTCTATATGAATAATAAAAATTTATCAAAAATATATTTCGTTGGGAAACTTTAGTTCTTCACTTTGTATGATGGGATCCTCCTCTTCCTAATCCCTTTTTGGAACCCTTGTGACCAAAATTTCCAACTTAACCAATCAGTTGGCGATTTCAGGATAAAGAATCACGTGATATCGTCATAACATGTTCAAATTTTAAGACAAAAGAAATTAATTGTAAAAACACTCATAAAAAATTATAAAGAATTAATAATACTTATAGAAATCATTCAATAATTACACAATAATTTTTTTTTTGGTATTTTTCTTATTTCATTCTTGAATTACGATAAAGTAAAGAAGTTGCAACCATCTCCAAAATTGTAAGTATTAAATTCAAATTTTAAAAACTTTATATATTTTTTTAAAATCTTAGTGTTTGATTAAACTAATAACTCTTTTTTTAAAATGTATCTTTGAATCTAAAGACTCCTATAATTACGGCAAAATAAAAATTATAACTATCTTCCAAACTGTAAGTATTAAGTTTCTCTTTAATTTTTTAATTTTTTTTTTTACGTTTAAATATAAAGTCTTGTTTTTTCAACCCAAGTTCAAATGCTAATATGAAGATGTCATCTAAAATGAAATTTTTTAACCTTTATCGTATAATATTGTATGGGGTCGAATTCGGTCGCTTGCATAGGGGATGTCGGTTTTGGAATTCGACAATCAGCGTCGATTGGAGTCGCTACTCGATAGGCCGAAATCGGGACATCGAAAGGAGAAGTTCAAGACCGGATTCTACCGGAACGAAGCTCGAAACCAAGGCATCCGAGACGAGATTGTCGAGGCCGATTAGGGTAAAACTCTATGATAAAATTATCAGATTTGCGTGACTGAAGGACCGAAAATCCCGTGATACATAAATATCTCGGCGGGAATCGCGGCTGAAATCAGTAAAAACGTTGGAGCCATTAATTCTAGGGATGTCTTACCTTGTAGATAGGTTTTTACCTTGTATAGAATTCTTTTCACTCCCTATATAAACATGCAGCACTATTGTAAATGGGGAGCACAATATACGATAATTATACACAAAGCTATAATGTATTCTACTTACTTTTTTAATCTATCTGCTTCATATCTTATTTAGAGGGGTCTATCACAGTAAAGCTACTCAATACTTGTGGTTTGCTTCCTTCCTTATTCACTGAATTTAGTCTCTATTTTCTTTCGTTCTTTAACAGTATCAAACCAAGACACGTATCCTTAAAACCACGTACAAATTTAATTGTTATCCGTAGTCAAAGGTAAACAAATATGATATAAAATTAAAGGTTTGAATTGATTTGGTTTAAGATTAAAGTATGAAACAGAGTAAATAAAAAAATAACCATAGATTAACTCAAAGAAAAGAAGAATAAAGTAGGTTTCAAGATAAGTTTATCTTACAATTAATAGATAACATAAGTTTATCTTTCAATTCAAAATTTTGTCAGTTTTCTATTCAAAATTTTAAGTATTTGATTGTTAAATTATATCTTCCAGTTATCACTTTAAATTTAAACTTTGTCTTTCAATATTTTAAATTTTAAATTTAAATTTATATAATGAAATAAATCCATTTAGAACTTTGTACTAAAAAAGTGACACTTTTCTTTTGCGGTTATGCCACTTGACTTAATCTGGTGACTTTCCAAATCCTTTGGAGCTTCGTGCTAAAGAAGGGACACTTGGCTTTTCCTCTCCTTCAATTTAAAATTTTAAGGGAAAATTTCACATAAGAACAACTGGGCTCCCTACTTTTTAATTTTATAGCCCATATTTCAATTTACAACCAACTAGCCCAAAATATAATAGGCTAAGATTCAACATCCAACTCCAATAGGCTCTCAAAATTACTATTTAATTTTTAAAAACGATTGCTCAAGCTTTTAAGTTAATTTTTGAATCAGTAACTATGACTCAAATATTAGTTCAACAAATCAAATCCACTTGGATGGTGAAAATAGATTTTTAACAAGCTTAAATATGTGGGTTTAAATTTCGAATTTAATTTTATAAGAAATTTGGAGTGGGTGTTATTTAGACTTGTTAGAAATAGTATAAGGATGTTGTATATAAAATTTGAAGTCATTTAATGGAGATTTGGATTGGTCTTGAACAAGAATTGCAATTGAAAATCGTGAAAGAAGTTCGTCTACAGACACTTGTATAAAGGTGTATAAAAGTGTATAATAGTGTATATGATGTGTTTATACACTCATATATACTATTATACGATATTATACATAATTATACGAAAAATTGACTTCGTCTTCTTCCTTGCGTCTTTTCTGAAATTTAACTCAAATCTTGCTCAAATCTACTCCAAATAACTTCAAATTTAAATTTTGAACTCCTTTTGATATTTTCAATCAATTGGAACAACACCCAGTCCAAACAACTAACAAACTCAAAAAATCCTATTTTCGAAAGCAAAGCTTTGAATGGCCTTTAATGGTGGACTTCTACCATTCAATTTTCTTACATTGCAACGAGATGACACTGGGGGAAAAGCAGAAAATACACGGCCCCTTGAAGCATATGTAGAAGATGTGAGAAGAAGAGAGAGTGAAAGCAATGGTTGTGAAAACACATATTTAACTCCATAGCTTTTAGAAGCAATGGCTGTAAGAACACAAGTTTTGAATTTGCTAGTGCTTTCAAAATATGTACAATATGACTTAGGTCGGGTAAAACTTAAAAACAAGAGCCATTTTTTGTTATGGTGTGAAGTCACATGTATTTTCTTGTAATACTTTCAAATTTTAAATATTTAGTTGTTAAATTATATCTTCCAGTTATCACTTCAAATTTACTTTATCTTCCAATATTTTAAATTTTAAATTTAAATTTATATAAATAAAACTCTAAATCTTTTTGTAGCTTTGTACTAAAAAAGCGACACTTACCCTTTTGCGGTTATACCACTTGGCTTAATACGGTGACTTTCCAAATCTTTTTTAGCTTTGTTCTAAAGAAGGGACACTTGGCTTTTTTGTGATTATGCCACTTGGCTTAATGTAGTGGCTTTGCCTCTCCTTCAATTCACAATTTTAAATATTTGGTTGTTAATTATATCTTCCAGTTATCACTTCAAATTTAAACTTTGTCTTTCAATATTTTAAATTTTAAATTTAAATTTATATAAATGAAACTCTAAATCTTTTTGGAGCATTGTACTAAAAAAGTGACGTTTGCCTTTTGCGGTTATGTCACTTGACTTAGTCCGGTGACTTTTCAAATCTTTTGGAGCTTTGTCCTAAAGAAGGGACTCTTGACTTTTTGTGGTTATGCCACTTGGCTTAATATAGTGGCTTTACCTCTCCTTCAATTAAAGTTTTTAAATATTTGCTTTTTAATTATATCTTCCAGTTATCACTTCAAATTTAAACTTTATCCTCCAATATTTTAAAATTTAAATTTAAACTTATATAAATGGAACTCTAAATCTTTTTGGAGCTTGGTACTAAAAAAATGACACTTGCCCTTTTGCGGTTATGCCACTTGGCTTAATCTGCTGACTTTCCAAATCATTTGGAGCTTTGTCCTAAAAAAGGGACACTTGGCCTTTGGGGTTATGCCACTTGGCTTAATGTGGTGGCTTTGCCTCTCCTTCAATTCACAATTTTAAATATTTGGTTGTTAAATTACATCTTCTAGTTATCACTTCTAATTTAAACTTTATCTTCTAATATTTTAAATTTTAAATTTAAATTTATATAAATGAAACTCTAAATATTTTTGGAGCTTTGTACTAAAAAAGTGACACTTGCCCTTTTGCGGTTATGCCACTTGGCTTAATCCGGTGACTTTCCAAATCTTTTGGAGCTTTGTCCTAAAGAAGGTACACTTTGCTTTTTGTGGTTATGCCACTTAGCTTAATGTGGTAGCTATGCCTCTCCTTCTGTTCACAATTTTAAATATTTGGTTGTTAAATTATATTTTCCACTTATCACTTCAAATTTAAACCTTATCTTCCATTATTTTAAATTTTAAATTTAAATTTATATAAATGAAACTCTAAATATTTTTGGAGCTTTGTACTAAAAAAGTGACACTTGTCCTTTTGCGGTTATGCCACTTGGCTTAATCTGGTGACTTTTCAAATCCTTTGGAGCTTTGTCCTAAAGAAGAGACACATTGCTTTTTGTGGTTATGCCACTTGACTTAATATGTTGGCTTGCCTCTCCTTTGATTATATATAGATATAAATATAAATTGATGTAGCCAAAGTATGTATAAATCTCGCCAAACTTGAATTATGGATTTGTGCACGAAAAAATATATATTAAAACTCCCATTTTCTATTTCTTTTATCTTCATCTTTAGTCTTGTTGACTTCAATTATTTTTGTTGTCTAATGAGAAATACATTTCATCTCCTTATTTTACTTTCTTTTAACATATCAAAATCAGCATTTAACGTAATGAGAAAATGATTACAAATAAAATGCAAAATAATTTTTTGACAGTATCTTTGTTCATCAATATCTCGTTCTTGTTAGATTGTATCAAGTCATCAATCTTCGAATCCCTTATGTCCCTTCTTGGACTCTTTTTTCGTTCCTAGAGGAGTCAGCCCAATATTTATATGATTTTATCATTTATCCAAGTGATATTTCATATTGCCATACTACCAAAGCACGTGCCTGACCCCATCCATGTTATTATTTCTCAATCAATTCAAACAGAAGTTTCCATTTGAAGATTTTCCTACTGTCATCGCGTCAAGAGCGGAATTTAAGGTCTAAAGACATAACTAAAAACCATCATATCGATTAAGCTACTTGGGAAGTCGAGGCTAATATGACGACAGAGTATTTATCTCTTTTTAAAATGTAGGGCGCGACTTGTCTTATATTCGAAGACAAATATTTTAAAATATTTTTGAGTTGTTCGGAATAATAAAATTCATATGGTTCATGCTAGAATAATAAACTAAGTGTTTAAAATTAAGTTAAAAGTGATTGGAGTGGACTACATGTAAAAAAGTACACAATTTCATACTGTGCTACTAGTGAAACAAAAGAGGTTGTAATCGCAATACAACATTTGAACGGCATGTCAAACTATAGAAGAAGGTGGTGATCGTAACTACAAGGTGATGTAATCACAATCAATAGGAAGTTGAGGTTGAGAATTCGAAACTTTAAACCATGAATAAATGTGCAGTTACCTTTGACGTGGTCTCATCCCAACAGCCGATTTAAGACCAAATAGGTTAGGGATCACACGCACTACAATGACCAATCAGATGTGACTAAAATTTAAGATGAATAATAGAAAAAACTAACAATTACTCCAATATAATGTGACAAGACAACGGAGAAATGAGTAGAGTCATTTTATTTGTATACCTTCTACCCACTCCTCTATTTTTTACACATTTTTTTACTTTAAAAATTAAGATGCATCAAAAAAAATTATTTAGTTTAGTGGGATACTTGTCATTAGGGGTGTATATACGTTGGGGGTGGTTCGGATAAATCAAACCAATTGTGCCAGGTTTTTAAATAAATAAACCAAATCAAAACAATAAAAGTTGGATTTTTCAATCTCATTTTTTCTCGGTTTTTATTTTTATTTTCTTGGGGTTTTGGGATATTTTTCTCAGTAAATCAAAGCATAAAACATGTAACTTGGAACGATCCAACCGGTCGTTTTGAGCATTTGCATTTTCATTCAGCTATTTGAAGTCTTGAGCAGCATCGTATGATGTATCATGACTTGTGTGAATCGTCGGTTTTAGTTTTCAGGTTATTCGGAATTGATTTAGAAGAATGAATTTCATGATTGAAGCTTTAGAGTTGGAAGAGTTGACTAAGTTTGACTTTTTAGTATTTGACCTCAGATTGGAGTTTTGATGGTTCTGTTAGGTCCGGATGGTGATTTTGGAATTTGCATTTGGATATTTCTAGAAGGTTTCGACGATAATTGGCGAGAGTTGGAAATTTGAAGGTTTGGAAAGTTCATAAGTTTGATCAGGAGTTGACTTTGATGATATCAGGTTTGGATTGTGATTTCGGGAATTTGAGTAGCTTCGTTATGTCATTTGGGACTTGTGTGCAAAATATAAGCTCATTCCGGGTTGATTTGATATATTTCAGCATGAGTTTTGGAAGTTAAATAAGTTCATTAAGTTCGATTTGAGATGTGATTCGCGATTTTGATGTTGTTATGCGTGATTTGAGGCCTCGAGTAGGTTCGTGTTATGTTATGAAAACTTGTTGGAATGTTCGGACGGGTTCTCGAGGGGCTCGGGCGTGATTCGGACAATTTCGGACCATTTTCTTCATAATTGCATTGTTGGTTCCTGATGATGTCTGGTGCACCAAGTATTCTTCGCAATCGCGAAGTTAGAGGAGAAATCTAGAGTTGAGTATTTCTTCTTCGTGTTCGCGAGTAATTGTCCGTGTTCGCGTAAGTTGCTGGAGATTGGGCATCGCGTTCACATAAGAGATATCACGTTCGCATAAAGTTGAGCTGAGAGCTGGGAGTTGGAAGCTTTTTCATCGTGTTCGCATGATTTAATTCACGATTGCGTAGCGTATTTGTGGAGGCAGTGTAGGTTGTTCTTCGCGATCGCAAAGGTTGTTCCGCAATCGCATATAGTATTTCTAGGGCAGTGCTTTTTCTTCTTCGCGATCACGATTCATTGATTCGCCCAGTGATTTTTTGAAGCGATTTTCACCTTATGGATTGGGGTAAGTGTTCTCTACTCGATTTTGGTTATATTTCGTGAATCTATATTCGTTTTTGGTAATTGATTGTAAATTTTAAAGAGAAAATTGGGGGGTTTTGTCCAAAGTTTTATAAAGTGAATTTTTGAGTATTGAGCATCGATTCGAAATCGGATTTGAGTGAAACTAGTATGGTTGGACTCATAATTGAATGGGTTGTCGGATTTTGTGAGTTTTGTCGGGTTCCGAGGTGCGGGCATGGGCTTGACTTTTTGGTTGACTTTGGGCTTTTGATTAAAGAATCGACCTTTATCGATTGGGTTTGTTTCCTTTGGCATTATTTGATGTTCTTTAGTTGCTTTTGGCTAGTTTCAAGGCGTTCGGAGGTCGCTACACGCGTGATGGCATTTTTGGAGCATCTTTGGCTTGCTCGGTATTGAATTTGGCTTGTTCGAGGTATGTAACACTTCTAAACTTGGTGCTAAGGGTATGAACCCCTGAATATACGTGATATGTGTTTAGTGTTGAGGTGACACACATGGTAGGTGACAGGCGTGTGGGCGTGCACCGTGTGAATTATGACTCGGTTGTTTCTGTGGTACTGTGTACCTAATCTTGTTTTTATCCATGAGATTTCTACGTGTTAGAGTAATTGAGTTGTGATCCATGTTAGAAACCATGCTTAGGCTATATGTTTATTCTGTTGGGACCCACTGAGGTCATATCTGCTGTGGGGTTATTTGCTTAAATTGCAGTTACATACTCAATCATACTCATTCATTTGCATATCATATCTCAGCCTTTGTTGCTATTTATTGATACATCATATCATCATTTTTGGGTTGATTTTCATGATATTTTGAGCCCGAGAGACTGGAGAGATTGATGACTGAGTGAGGCCGAGGGCCTGTTTGTGAGTGATATTTATGGAATCGGGTTGCACGCCGCAACAGGATTTATTAATTCATGCCATGATTGGCTTATAATAGCGCTTGGGCTGGATCTGCCCTTCTAGAGTCTGCACACCCACCGTGAGCGCGGTTGCTTGATTTATCACGGGATCGGATTGCACGCCACAGCAGGATTTATTAGTGTTTGGGCTGGATCTACCTTATACAGTGCTGAGTGATTGACTGTGTTGAGTGATTGAGCGTGATGAGTGGGAGTGTGAGACAGTGAGATTGAGTACTCTGAGAGTGTTAGTACATGAGTTCATCACTGTGATGCATTGTATTTGATGCATACTTGACATACACGCATAGAGATGCATTTCCTCATGCTACCCAGTTTTGGCGACATTCATGATTTCTGTTACGCGGCGCCTTCCTGATGTTCTTTGGAAGGGCGATGTAAGGCTAGGCAATCGATGTCAGTACGATTGCCGTCCGCCAACTGAGGTCCCCTCCGCACGCTAGACTAGATTGTCAGTGCCGTGCGGGAAAACCAATATCGTAGGCAACGAGAGAATTGAGAGCAGCGGAAGCTTTTGATGATTGTATTGAAAATGCTGAAAGCTATTACAAAGCTAATGCGGTGTCGAGGGGGTGAGACACCAGTACAGAGAATTGAATGCTTGCTGAAAATGTTTGAATGCTGATACCCCCCTAATAATGCTTAAAATATATAAACCAAAATTACAAGAGTAGACCTAAATGAGCTCGAGGAGCACAATGAATATAAAACAAGTAAACCTATTCTATATTTACAATGAAAGGAACTTAGTCTTCTATGATGTAGAATAACTAAGTCCAATGGCAGCAACTTTGTCTTGAGCGTTGCTGTCTGCGCGCGCGGCACTATTGATGATGGCCCGCGGCGGGGTGCTGGCACTTGTGCTTGGATCATGATGGATGCGCGCAGCCTTGGCTGTGCGCGCGACATCGCTTGTCTGTGCGGCATTGTCTGCGCGCGCAGCATTGTTGACACTCGCAAGCCGCTGGGCACCGGCAAGGAGTGTTGATGGGGCGACAGAGGCACTTGCGCACTTGTCACTTGGCGCGGCCAAGACCACGGGGCCGACCGTGGCGCTAGGCTTTGAGAGGCTTGCTAGGACGCCACGGGGCGCGTCCAAGGGGTCATGGGGCGAGGCTGGAAAGCCGCCCATGACATTCTCCCCCACCTGAATTGGCGCCGTCCCCGGAGCCTTGTTTTCCTGAAGATGATGATGATGTTGGGAGTGTCTGTTGCTGGGAGGTCTGTTCCCCTCTGTTTTGTGGAGTGCTGATGAGGGTCTGCCTGACGCTCCATGTATTTGCGGAACGATTTGAGGCGACTGACATGGAACACTGGATGGATTTTCCACCAGGGTGGAATGTTGACCTGGTAGGTAGCTTTCCCAAGGCGTTTTTCAATGGACATGGGTCCGATATATGGCCGCAATAGACAAGGGTCTTTGGCCTTGCCTGAGAATAAGCGCCGCTTTGGGACTTTTACCATCACTTTGTCTCCTGGCTGATATTGAGCAAAGCACAGGTTCTGTTCAGCATGCCTCTTGGCCCTGTTTTGGGCTTTGACGAGATAGCTCCGCACTATCTGCATGGTTTGCTCCCATTCCTTCGAAAAGTTGGCAGCTTTGTGCACTGTTGGCATGTTTGATGCATCCATCATTTGAGGGATTAGCGGTTGCTTTCCGGTAACAATTTCAAAAGCGCTTTTGTTTGAAATGGCGCACTTTTGTAAATTGAAACACAGTTGAGCAGCATCCAAGAGCTTCACCCAATGTTGTTGCGACCCGGTTGCAAAATGGCGGAGGTATTCCTCCAATATGGCGTTGAACCGTTCTGTTGGGTCATCTGCCTGATGATGCACGTTTGAGTTGTGGCTGACTGTGGACCCAAGACACCCAAAGAGTTGGGTCCAAAATTTGCTAGTGAAGCGTGAGTCGCAGTCACTAATGATGTGCTTGGGCATACCCCAATATTTGACAATGTGGGAAAAGAAGAGTCGAGCTGTATCCTCTGCCGATATGTTTTGTGGAGCTGGTATGAATGTCGCATATTTGGAAAACCGGTCTACCACAACCAGGATGGTTGCAAGCTCTCCGACCTTGGGTAATCCTGTGATGAAATTGAGGGAAATGCTTTCCCATGATCTCTGCG
This sequence comes from Nicotiana obtusifolia, assembly GCA_002018475.1. Classification (NCBI taxonomy): domain Eukaryota; kingdom Viridiplantae; phylum Streptophyta; class Magnoliopsida; order Solanales; family Solanaceae; genus Nicotiana; species Nicotiana obtusifolia. The sequence continues at coordinate 1,302 of MCJB01006080.1, read as the reverse complement.
GGGCAGCTAGCGGTTTCAAGAGTCCCGCTTTTGCTGGGCGATCCGACTTGCCCTTAGGACATGGTTGGAAAGTCTTCACGCGATGAGGGGTGTCATCAATTGCTTGGCGCCGATGATTTGATTTCTGATTCTTGAGGATAGGGGTAGCCTGAACTTTGGGTTCATGTCTTTTGCCTCCCTTCCTCGACTGCATGGCTGAGATGTTTTCAGCAGCCATCTTTATGGGTTTGCATGGGATGACACGGGGTTTGGCCCCGTTTTCACCCATCATCAGGAACATATCAGCGAAGGGCACCGGTATGGTATTGGTTTGTCTTAGGAATTCCAATCCCACTATCAATTCGAAGTCATCGATGATAGCTATGCGTAGGTTGAATCTTCCCTCGTATGGACCAAGCTTCATTTGTACCGCTTTGGCTTTTCCACTCAACGGCTGATGTGGTGAGTTGATAGCCTTGACGCTGCCCTTACACTTTTTCACGGCCAAACCAAGGCGCTCTACCTGAGATGAGGCTAGGTAGTTGTGGGTAGCACCCGTGTCTATCATGGCCCGGATGGGGCGACCGTTTACTTCCATGTCGACGAACATGAGGGTCCTCTCTTTTATGGTGGGAGGCCTCTCATCCGCCTTCTCTTTCCCTTTCCTGGTGATCGGGACTGTATTCTTCTTATGATTACCAGTGCTGGGTCCTGGTAAGGTGTCTGAGATGGAGCTAACAAGTGCACTGAAAGCACCCACTTGCTCCGCGTCGTCAGAGTCAGTATCTGACCCGTCTTCGACTGCCTGATGGGCGTTGATCTGTATGTTTGGGCATTCATTGTTCCAATGTGGCCCACCGCAGTGACGGCATTCTGAGGGAGGCTTTCTCCCTTGATTGTTGTTGACTGATGCAATGGTGTTGCTGCTTGATGAAGGAGTCTTAGATCTGGATGCACTTCGATCTCCCCCATTTCTGCTAGGGCCACCATGGTTTGGTTGGCTTCCGTTGTACCCTCCTCGGATAGGTGGCTGGGGCCTGTCTTTTAGAGATTCCAAATGATAGTCCCCAAGGCATTCAGCAGCTTGGATTGCCTTGGGCAGGGTATCTACCCTCTGTCTTTGCAACTCTGCACGAGCATGAGGTTTCAAACCTTCTATGAATGCGAAGAGTTTGTCTTTGTCCCCCATGTCTCGTATGTTTAGCATGAGCGCGGAGAAATCCCGCACGTACTCCCGCACTGATTTGGTTTGCCGAAGTTCCCGCAGTTTCCTCCGTGCATTGTATTCCACATTCTCTGGGAAGAACTGTAGGCGTATGGCTG
>MCJB01006069.1:299377-320788 GCA_002018475.1 Nicotiana obtusifolia | reverse complement strand
ATAATAATAATAATAATAATAATAATAATAATAATAATAATAATAATAATAATAATAATAATAATAATAATAATAATAAGAAGAAGAAGAAGAAGAAGAAGAAGAAGAAGAAGAAGAAGAAGAAGAAGAAGAAGAAGAAGAAGAAGAAGAAGAATGTTGTAAAATGTTGTATGAAAGTTAGAAAATAGTTGTATAATGTATGAATTGTTGTAATAAAATTTGTATTTAAGTTATCAATACTATCTTTTTACATAAAGTTGATATGTATCAAAGTTTTATTAAGAGAGTAAGTTTTGATTGGAATTTTAGAGAGGAAGAAGCACACACCATATACAAAATATATACAAATCAGATACAAAAGACATTGTATAAAATTTATTTAAAAATTATATAAAAACTGTATTTAAGTTGTATGATGTTGTGGTTGTATTTAACTGGGTAAGAAGGATGTATGAAAGTTGTAGATAATTTGTAAATAAGTTATATATTGCATAATTAGTTGTATGAAATTTATTTTTATTATGTATGTTGTTGTAAATATATCAAATTTTGTATTAAATTTATATGAAATTTATTTTTAATTTGTATGGTGTTGTACCATGCATTATTCTTTTCTTAAAATAGGTAAGTATGAAAAAGAGAGAGAAGAGTATAATGTATTCAACAACTTCTCAATTTGCAGCTTTTTCTTGTCAAGGTTGTTGAAGTTAATACTACTTCTCATTCTTTAGCATAGTTAAGATCTCATCAGCTGCCGCAATCACAATGTTGAGGGGTTGTCCTCTACATAAAAGGTACTGAATTATAGAGAGCATGGCTTCATAAGCAACCCTAGTTCCCTTTGTTTTTGGTTGGTAAACTCCTCCACCTTCCTCTGTTTCCTAAGTAAGAACACTTTCTTCATGAATCCTCCTTTTTTTCTCAGTGGGTTCAAAGACAAGTGAATGTTTCCGTTCCTTCTTTTGAATTTTCTTGGGAGGCTTACTCCTATAAATTCGATCCCCAAAAATTTTGGGGTCAATTCTTTCATATAGAAACTTTGCTTCACTAGAGGTTGAATTGTCCAATATGTAATTGTAGCTTTTCATTGGCTTGGTGGTTAACACCAAGAATAAGGTTATGTACCATTTCCTCTTCATTTTGCTATTTTTCGACTTTTAGTAGCTTTATCAGAATATATTGTGCAAATATTATAAGGTTCAGGGGCTGTTTTATGTCTATGTCATTTTATTTGGTGATTGACTTTATTAGTGTAGTTTCTTTATATTAATTTCAATACTCTTGTGCTACATAATTATAGAGTTGAATTTGTTATTATTGTGAATTATAATACTCTTGTGCTTCATTATCATGGAGTTGATTTATTCGTATTATTTGTTTTAATTCAATTACAGATTGGGCTAAATTTGCTGCTAGCTATTTCTGTCTAAATAAAGGCCTAGAAGTGAAAATTTCTTTGAGATGCTTTCAGTTATGCCTTTTTCCAAGCAAAGAACCCCTAATTTAACGCACTAATAATGGATTGTATATAATTTGTAAGTAATCCTTGTGTAGGGCGAATAATATACAAAATTAGGATAATTTTGATAAATAAATTTTAAATGTTGTATAGGAAGAAAAAAATTCCGTATCCTATTAGTTATTGGGCCCAAAAGAAAATAACCCTGGGCCCACAATCTCAAATTAAAATCTCACAGGCCAAAATTAATTCTCAAACAAAACATACGACTCACCCAAGTATTCCCTAGACAATACATTAGCAATTAAGTTCAAGTTCATTGCAATTAGCTTTGTCCCAATTCATGGCCTAACAATGTTAGCAATATATCCATATGTGTTAAAACATATTTATGCTTTGGTCGAACAAGCTTAACAATAAGCTCAACAGATCACATGCTCATTTAATAAGGAAATCAAATATCATATTTTAAATCGCTAAACAAACAAACAACAAGAACAATGGAGAAAATATAACAGTGAAGAAAGGGAATGAGCCAACCTTATTGCAGGAAAAATTCTTCAATATTAATAAGAAAATCTTCAAAGACCTACACTTGAAAAGCAGAAACACAATTTGACACAAGTCTAGATTGGTAACTCGACGACAAACTCGACCTTTATAGCTGATGTTTTTGTGCTAAAAGGGGCTATTTTGGAGTGTTTCGGGACTATTTTGAGGGTATTTTTGTCGATTTTTTAGCAGTTTTGTAGCTGATTTTTGGTGGTTTAAAGTGCAAAAATGGCTAGTCTTCATGGTTATTTCGTGGCTGCTTTGGAGCTGGTTTTTGTGGGCGATTTTGAGCGCTTTTTTGCTGCTAGTTTGGGATTATTTTAATGTTGTTTTTCAGCTTTTTTTTTGGGTGGCTAGTTAAGGGTTTTCTAACGCTAATTTGGGGCTGGAGAAAGGTGGCGTTTGTGCTATTTTGCAGCTCGTATTTTGACTGTTTCGGGAATGATTTCGGGCTGAAATTTGGATTGGTTTTACAGTCGAGCTACTGGTGCGTTTACGCACATAATGCAGTTGATTTTCGAGGGATTAAATGAGATTTAGGGAGTGACTTTCATGGCTGAAAAATAAAGTTTTGGGTGGGGGAGGGTTTGAGGTGGTTTTAAGGTGAGTTTTTTTGCCCCCTTTCATGGATGATTTTGTGGGTGTATAAATAATAAATAATAAATAATAAGAGAGGAAGAGCGCAGGAAGAGGGTGATGGGACAAGGAAATTGTGAAAGAGGAGTGAGAAGCGACACGTGAATAACGTAGTGGGTGGGTGATGGGACAAGAAAATAGTGTAAGGAAGGTAGGAAGTAATTTTATTAGATTTGATTCGTGATTAAAATAAATTCTTTCGTCCTCTATGTAATAGACTTTGTTAAAAATATTATATATTCTCTAATAAAGCCTACAAATAAAAATAATATAAAAGTTAAAATATCAAGATTAAACCTAGAAATACTAAATACAAAAAAGTAATGAAGATTCAAATATAGTAAAAAAGTTAGGTGCTCACAATAAATATTAGCACCAGGTAGTCAATAAATACATTTCACAACAATAATATGCATATCAAGATGTATATCACAATTTTAGTTTACTTCTTTGTATATATCAAAATGTATATTAATATTTTATCTTCCATTTTTGTATATCTAATATGAAATTACAAATATAGTTACTTAAAATTTATTGTTGTCTCTATATCAATGTAACACATACGTTGACGGAGAGGTGCCTTTGTTCCCTCTTTTTAATAAGTAATATGTTATGAGTAGAGATTATTTGAATTAGCTGAGTTATTAGTAGTCGTTGGTTAAGTTTTTATTATGTTTATTTGAGTTCTTTAGTTTATAATTTATGTTCAATGAAGTCCATAATTATGTTAATGGAATTAGACAGGTGTCAAACTATTAGGAAGAGTCATGGGATTCTCTGTTATTTAGGTTGTTAATGTACTGAGACGAAGGCATCCGATAATTAATCAAAAATTTCATTTCTCTCTTATCTTGTTCTCTCTTTCTCTATTCTCTATTCTCTATTCTCACTAGTAACAAGCAGGCGCGGATCTACGTTGACAGTGTCGGGTGCTGAAGCACCCATTAACCCCGACGCAAACTTTGTATAATTATATAGAAAATATAGGGAATACTGATATAAAGAACTAGCAAACACCCATTAAACAAAAAGTCTTTTGGGTGCTTTGGTTAAGAGGTGAGAATAGAATGTACAAATATGAAGTGGTTAGGGATCAATTCTTGCATGAACCGATTTTTTTATATGGCCAGAAAGACCTTAAGATTCTGGATCCGCCATCGGTAACAAGAGCAATCCTCTTGTTACAATGGTATGAGAGCCGCCTGGGACTCAACCTTCAGCTGCCATGATCCCTAATCCAGAGATTCAAACTTTGCAAACAGAGATGAGAGAGACACGTGTGCAACTTTCCTCATTGTGGAACATGCAAACCAAAGGCTCGAATCTATAGAAACCAGCCAGAATCAGTTTCAAACTCAACTCGATGATGTTAAGGACACAAATCGGAAGCTCGATTTCATTATCTCGAGCATGGGTTTGTCGCAAAGAGCTGACTCTATGCCGGTGACGCCATCTATGGTGATCAAAAGCACAGACCAACAGCTCACGCTGGTGACTTTAGACTCTGCTCGATCCGTTACGATGGTCACTGCTCACTTAGTTCAAGAAATAACAGAAACTGGAGGAATATCAGGTACTAAGAATCTTTTTCCTTAAATCATACACTTTTCACCCCTTTGATTTATCCTGTTATTCGAGGTTTCACTTTCCCTCCAGCCCTAATTTTTAGTAACCCACCTAATTTCCAAAACCTTGTTTATCATTCTAGTCCCCCTTGTTGTCAACCCCGGTTAACCCTGCTGAGCTTAAAGTAAACCAAAAAACCTTGAAACCAAAACTCAATTTCCCTGATTTAATGGAACTAATCCTAGATGGTGGCTATGAAGGTGTGAGAAATTCTTTGAGTTGTATGGAATTTCGGAGCAAGAGAAACTAAGCTACGCCCTTCAATGCATGCGAGAGATAAGGTAGATGTATGGTTTGACAGTTATTTGGTAAACCATAGGGGAAGGATGACTTGGCAAAGGCTGTGCACTAAGGTTTGCAGGAGATTTGGTAACATTAGACCTCAAGATATTTTGGATGAGTTTAACAAAATTATGCAGATTGGGAGTATGGACAAATATCAAGAAAGATTTGTAGAGTTGACAAGCTATATGACTATTAAGAACTCACTTTTGAATTAAACTTACTTCTTTTCCAGTTTTATTAGTGGTCTTAGAGCTTAAACCTTTAGTCAAGCTGGCCAATCCTGTGACTATTATGGATGCTTATGAGATTGCAAAGCTATATGAGGAGTCATTCTCACTGTATTTATTCCAGCTAGAAATAACCAAAACCTTCCCTACCCTAGATCATTAGCCATTACTTATCCAAGAGCACCACAAACTTTAAGACCTACACAACTTCCAGCAACCAACCAACTTCTGAGAATCACTTATCCCAATCAAAGAGCTGCCAATAGAGCTCCCCTCAAACCAAACAACTCTGAAGTACTCAGAGCTCAGGTTTTTGTTATAAGTGCCACGAGAAGTATGAGCCTGGACACCAATGCAAGGCTAAAACTCTATATACCATGGAAAGGGTCACAACTGAAGGGTACCAAAGATAGAAGAGTTTGTGGATGTTCTTGAAACTTGGAGGAATAAGTGGAGGAGAAAGCTGAGGTCTCTTTCAATGTGGTGATGGGGTTAAGTTCTGAGGAAGGAGCCATTTCAACTATCAAAATATTGGGATATGCAAAAAAGATCCCATTGATCATATTGATAGACAGTGGCTCTACACACTCTTTTATTGATCTACATATAGTGAAACCTTTCAAATTACATGTGCAACCTATGACCATTCCATTAAGAGTGGTAGTGGCTAATGGCCAAGTCATGAGATGTGATCAGAAAAAGCCCTCTGTTCAGTTGGAAAATGCAAAATGAACTTTTTACTTTTAAAAATCAAGCTACTTAAGGTTGGGGGATGCGACATGGTTTTAGGAATGAACTGGATTGATGTAGTACCTCCAGTGGTCTTGCATACTAGACCCCACAGCCTGAGCTTCATGAAAGATGGCAAGATGGTGATCCTAATTGAAGTTAATGCTAAACTTGAGGTGATTCCAGTGGATATTGAAGCTTTAAGAAGGATGTTGCATTGTGTTACCTGCAGGGTGATGGCTAAATTATCTCTAACAATTGCTGGTCCTAGGGCAAAGGGGGAAAAATAGATGAACCCTGCGTTAAAACAGTTACTGTCAGCATATAAGGATGTGTTCCAGGAGCCAACTAAGCTACCACCTGAAAAAGATTGTGATTATGTTATCAACCTAATCCTTGCTGCTCAACCTTTCAATCTAAGGCCATACAGGTATTCTCATGATCAAAAAAATGCTATTGAATCTATTATCAATGACATGTTAGAAGCTGAGACCTTCGTTCCCAGTCAGTCTTCCTTTGCCTCACCTGCTTTGCTAGTTAAAAAGAAGGATTCCACTTGGAGACTGTGTGTGCACTATAGGAGGTTGAACAGTTTAACTGTAAAGAATAAATATCTTATCCCCATGATTGATGATTTATTGGATGAGCTACATGGAGCTACTGTGTTTTTCAAGATAGATGTTAGAGCTGGTTACCACCCGGTGAGAATGAAGGCTGGAGAGGAGTACAAGAAAACATTTAGAACCCATCATAGGTTGTGGCAATTCAAGATCATACCCTTTGGATTAACTAATGCACCAGCCATTTTCCAATCATTGATGAAATCTGTATTCAAGGAACAAATGAGGAAGTACATACTAGTTTTTTTTTGATGATATACTACTGTACAATAAGAGTATGAAAGAACACTTGGAGCATCTAGAAAGGATACTTCAACTGCTAAGAAAGAACCAGCTATTTGCAAAAGAACAGAAGTGTGAATTTGGCCAGTCACAAGTGGAATACTTAGGGCATGTCATCTCCGGCAAAAGGATAAGCATTGATCATAAAAAAGTATCAGCTATGATAAAATGGCCACAACCAAGTTCTGTAAAAGAGTTAAGAGGTTTCCTAGGGCTGAATGGTTATTAGAGAAAGTTTATCAAGAATTATGCTCAGCTAAGTAAGCCCCTAACCAATTTACTAAGAAAAGGGAGTTTCAATTGGAATGAGGAAGTTATTGTAGCCTTCCAGAACCTCAAACAAGCTATGATAGTTGCTCCACTTCTAGCTTTACCTTATTATAGTATACCTTTTATTCTGGAGGTGGATGCTTGCAACATTGGAGCGGAAGCAATATTAATGCAGGATAGAAGACCTCTGGCATTCCTAAGTTAGTGTTTAAGCAAGAGACATCAATGATTATCTACCTACAAGAAGGAGCTGATAGCTCTACTTATAGTAGTAGATAGATGGAGACATTACTTACACCCACATCACTTTATAATCAAAACAGATCATTTTAGTTTGAAATTCTTGCAGGAACAAAAGATCATATCATCCTTGCAGCATAAAGGCTTAACCAAACTGATGGGTTTAAGCTTTGATATCCAGTACAAGAATAGAGTGGAGAATATTGTAGCAGATGCTTTGTAAAGGATAAATGAGCAGCCATCTTCAGATGTGTCCTACTGTCTAGTGATAACTCAGTTGCAATCTAAATGGTTTGATGAAGTGATGGCAAGTTATGAAGCAGACCAGGAGGTAATGCAGGTTATAACATTACTCAGCAGGGTTAGGTGGATGACACCCTACAACAAGGTATCTTAAGGCATAAAGTCTGGGTTGGTAAACATGAAACTCTAAGACAACAACTGATTTTAGCCATTCACAACTCTGGGTTAGGTGGTCATTCAGGAGTAACAACAACCTATAAAAGGCTAAACGTAGTTTTCCATTGGCCTATTATGATAAAAGATGTGAAGAAGATAATTCAAGAGTATGAAGTCTGTCCAAGGTGCAAAGTTGAGCATGTGGCTTACCCAGGATTATTACAACCTTTGCTAGTACCTGAGAGGGCGTGGGAGCACATATCAATGGATTTTATTGAGAGTTTTCCCAAGTCAGAAGGGTAAGACACTATCTTACTCGTGATAGATAGATACAGTAAATATGCACACTTCATTGCATTGGCTCATCCTTTCACTGCCTCACAGATTGCTAGGGTATTTATGGATACCATTTATAAGTTGCATGGTTTATCTAAGAGTATTGTATCTGACATGATTTTTCATACCTTAATTTGAATCGTGAAGTCCATATGGTTGTTTTGAACGCAGTTCTATATGCCCATAGAGCTTCATCGAACTTTGCAGACCAATCCTTATGAGAAGCACTAACTGTCTTTTCAAAAATTCGTTTAAGTTCACGGGTAGCTACTTCAACTTACCCACTAGTTTGGGCATGGTATAGGGTTCTTGTTTTGTGTATTACACCATACTTAGATAACAATGTAGCGAACTGTTTGTTCACAAAGTGCAATTCATTTTCACTGATAATCACTTGAGGTATCCCGAAGTGGGTAAATATGTTCTTCTGTGGGAACTCACACACCACCCGAGCATCATGGTCCTAGTAGGGATTGCTTCGACCCATTTAGAGACGTAGTCAACGGCTACTAGGATATACTCATATGAATAAAACAATGAAAATGAACCCATAAAGTCAATGCCCCAAACATCAAAAATTCATATACTAAAATAGAGTTTAATGGCATCTCATCCCTCTTGCTAATGTTACCTGCCATTTGACACTTGTCACATGAAGCTGCATACGTCCGTGTGTTTTTGTACAAAGTAGGCCAATAGAAATCGGTTTTCATGACCTTTGTTGCAGTGCGATTTCCACGTGTCCTCCAGCTACTCCATCATGGCAATAAGAAATAATGCTTGCCATCTCTCCTTCAGGCACACACCTTTAAATCACACCATCCGCACACAGTTTAAAAAAGAAAGGGTTATTTTAAAAATAACTTTTTACCTCACCTTGAAGCTTCCTTCTTTGATCACGAGAGAGGTCATGCGGCAACCATCCACTAGCCAAAAAGTTGGCTACATCATCATATCAATGCAGCCTTTCAGAGACCGTAGCAATGGAAAATATTTGCTCATCAGGGAACTCCTCCCTCACATCAACTGTTTCAACCGGAGGTCTCTCAAGTTGAGATAGATTATCAGAGACTTGATTTTTTGTGCCCTTCATATATTTGATCTCCAAGTCAAACTCTTGGAGCAACAACACCCACCGCATCAGACGCTGCTTGGACTCCTTCTTACTCAACAGATATTTCAAGGCTGAGTGATCCGTATGTACAATCACTTTGCTCCCCACCAGGTATGATCTAAACTTGTCCAAAGCAAAGACCAAAACAAAGAACTCTTTCTCAGTAGTGGCATAGTTGACTTAAGCATCATTCAATGTCTTGCTGGCATAGTAAATGGGCCAAAACATTATCTTTTCTTTGCCCCAGAACTACGGCCATAACTACATCACTGGCATCAGAAATTATCTCAAATGGCTGGCTCCAATCAGGTGTCACCATAATAGGAGCACTTACAAGATTTTCCTTTATCAATTCGAATGCTCGTACGCACTCCACATTGAAAACAAACATGATATCTTTCGCTAGCAATGCAGTCAACGGTTTGGCAATGCTGGGAGAAGTTTTTGATGAACCTCCTATAGAACTCAACATGTCCCAAGAAACTCCTTATGCTCTCACAGAAGTTGGTGGAGGAAGCCTAGCAATTACATCCACCTTGGCTCTGTCAACTTCAATTCCATGTTCAGTTACTTTGTAACCCAAGACAATTCCCTCTTTTGTGAGCATGTGATTTTTACCGTACCGGAATACTCCTATAAAATCAATAAAATAGTTTTTAATCAATTATCAGTTATTTTAGGGATTTTATTAGATTTTAAATTACTTATATTTTCTTGCTTGTTTAATTTTAAGTAATTAAATCATAAAAATACAAAAATATCATGCATCTCACTTAGGATTTATTTTTACATTTTTAGGATTGAATTAGTAATTTTTTTTTTATAAAATTGAAAAATCATAAAAAAAAATAGTTCATTTTACACTCTTCTTAATATTTAATCTTTAATTCTTAGAATCAAGTGTTATTATAATTTTTATAATTAGTTATTTAGCTTAATTTCATATTTAGGTAATTTTGGATTTTTAATTATTAAGGTCTTTAGTCTTAAAAAATAAAAAGAGAAAATTAAAAACAGAAGAAGTTGAAAAATAAAATAAAAGAGAAGAGGAACACTGGATTGGGCTTGCAATTCAAATTAAATTGAGCCCAATCGAAAAATAACCGGATTGGCCCAGACACAATTACCCCTTACTCAAAACGACGTCGTGCCATTAAATTCAGATCTGGGCCGTTGATCTCAGATGATCCAACGGCTCGGAACTGATCCTTTTCCCCCTATTTAAATGTCGGAACAACACCCCCACCCCCATTTCACCTTCCAAACGACCCCTCCGCTGTAAATCCCTAACCCTAGCAGCCACTGAACCCCACTGAAGAACTCAGTGGTCTACACCTCAAATCCACCTCCAAACCCACTCCAAATCACACCCAAGGATCATCATCACCCCCTCATCCCAAATCTATATCCCATTTCAACCAAAAATCCCTAAAACCCCCTCGATTTCAAATCGAAAAGAGGAACCCTAAAGTTCAAATTTTTTAAATCGAAGCCTGTTTGGAGCCGATTTAAAGTTAAAATGGACTTTAACCATGTGTTCTTAACAAGAACACACAGATAAGGTCAATTTTGGCTTAAAAATTAATTTGTTTAAAAAAATGCTTGGTCCCAAGCATTTCCTTCTCTTTCCTTTTTCCTTTTTGTTGTCTGTTTAATTGTTTGTTTTAGCGTTTCTCACCTTCTACCCCTTTCTGTTGTTTTCCAGTTTTGATTTTATGTTTGGGGTCAAAACTTTGCGGTCGCATTTCTACAATGCGAGCCGCATATCTTACAATGAGATTGCAGATCAAGACAGATTTCTGGGCAAAGATCAACGTTAGAAATGCGTTCGCATTTGTACAATGCGAGCCGCATATCTCACACTGAGGTCGCAGATAAATACAGGTTTCTGGGCAAAGATCAACGTCAAAAATGTGTTCGCATTTCTACAATGCGAGCTGCATATCTCACCAATGCGGTGAAGGCTAGGGTTACAATCTGCGATGGCCATGTCAAATGCGGATCCCATTTCTGTTAGAGGTCACGGATGAAATCGGGTTTTTGAAATTGAAGCCCAAAAAAGGGACTGGGTTGGAGTTGGGTTGGGTGTTGTCCGGGTCGGGTCGACTTGACCTTTAATGGTCTAACAAAGTTAAAACAGTACTTTAAGGGGTTAGTTTGGGTAATCTGTTAGTAAAAAATAGAAGCTTCTGGGAGGTCCTTAATGGCAAATAAATAAGTAACATAGAAAAACATTTGGGTGAAAAGAGATATTTTAAGAAGTAATAACAGAAATCTGTTAGAAAGATGCTTTTGGTCACATGCACAGAAAAACAGATTTAGGGAGAGGGAGATATTCGGGGAGATTTGGGGATAACAGATGGATTTTATTCTTGAATCTGTTGGGCATGCTGAGGGATATATATAGCAGAACATTTGTCAAAAAATGGGGGACTGGATAGATACACACATATAGACTCTCATTCACTAGTTTTTAGATATACACGATCACTCATAGATATCATCATCACTCCCATACACTCATAGACCGATCCGACTGCATTGATACCTTCATTATTTCGAGAAGAAAACTGAAAATTTCAAAAGGGACAGTAGTCTTCTGAGTGTTTGCTAAATCTCTTGCATTTCTGATTTCGAAGTGGATCGAGCTGTGATTGTTGTTTGGTTGCTGCTGTTTCTTTGTCAAATTTACTTGGTTCTTTGGGGTTGTTTGCTGCTATACAGGTATGTTCAAATACCCCCTATAATGTTCAATTAAAACCATGAATGAAATCAAATTGTTCAGTGCTTATGCTTCATATGGTTAACTTGTCTAATGGTTCAATTTGCCTGCATTTCTCTTCCTGTCAATTTCTGAAATCCTGGATGTTGTGCACTTGGACTGATCATGGCTAATGAATCATGTATTAGTGACTGCTTGGTTGCTTCTGCTTCACTATCGGTTTCAACTTCCTTGCTGGTTGTAGTTTAGTTAAAACTTAATTGAAATTATTTGTAAAAGTAACCCAGTAACTACTAGTGGTCATTTATGCTACTGAAACATGCTAGGGGTGCTACTATTCTAATATAGAATACCTAATGTGCTGAAAAACAGTGTCTGTTCGACCAAAAAACAGAATTGGAATTAACATTTTTTATTTAAATTAAGGTGGAAACAGTGTTTATCTCATCTCTTCCTGTTTGATTAGTTAAAACTAAAATTTGAAGAAGGAACAGGAAGAAGGATATTAGTCACTGATTAATATATTATGCTGGAATTTGGGTAGTTATTTTGTAAGTTCAAAGATGGAAAGATGGAGTTCTGTAATAGCTTAGTATATCAGCCTTGTAATCAATTAATGAGTTTATAGTAGTTATGTTAATTTGTTCAAAATTGATTGAGATTTGTAATTAATAGATGCATACTTGCGATTGTATAAGCTGTATTAAATCTGGTACAGTTCGTGCAAATGAATGTAGGTTGAATTGTTTTATCTGTGATGTTTGGGCTGCACTTGTAGCCCAGTCTCGAAAATACAACTTTGTCTAAGGCTGTGTTTTGGGCATGCTTTGTGAGCTGGCCTATTTCATTGACATCCGGCCTAAATCTGATAATTTTGACTAATCTGTTAAACTCAAAGCATGGCTGTTTCTGAAATCTATTAAATTTAGAACATGACTGTTTCTGAGATTGGTGGTAAATTTAAAGTGCGGCTATGTTCTGGAATTAGTTTTAAAATTCAGAGTATAACTGTTTCATGGGATTGGTGGCTATATTTGTAAATTGGACTTATTTTGAAGGGCCTGTTGTGGGCCTGCAATTAAAAACAGTGGGAGCCCAAGCAGGCCACTGTTCAGTGCAAAAACCAAAGAGACTATCAGCTGTTTACATGCGGACTTCCAAATGGCATTAAACAAATAGATTTAGTGCTAACAACTTTAGATGTAAAGACTCCTTTAACTAATAGAGGTGAGCCATGTAATTAGTAACGATCATCTATGGCCCTCTTAATAGTTAAATACAAATTTAAATAATTAAGTATTAAATGCCTTAACTTTCGTAGCTGGCTTTTAGGCGCGATTAATAACATTGTGACTATGGGTACGGTTCCCGTGACATAGTAACAATGCCAATTTCGAGGGTGCCTTTAAGGTGACTCGATTTTAATAAATTAAAGTAGGAAAAGTGTTTAAATAATTTGAGGTGTGCCACGCCAAATAAAATTTCAAAAATGCATGGCCTCATTAATCAATATCAAAATCCTTAGAAAACCGAGGTATGCTATTCAGAGAATTTCATGGCCCTCGAAGAGTTAAAAACGCGTAGTTGCTTTAGGCGCATTACTTTAATGAATCGATTTTCTAAATTCGGGTGCGCATTTATGTGACCCAAATCCAAATCTCAATGTTAAATTAAAGTGTGTTACGGATTACGGGTGCATTTATGTGACGTGGTTCGTGACATATTTTAATTGACATTGCAATTCTTTAATGATTCTAAAAAGCGGTTAAAGGTAAAATATACCATAGCTAGGAACATGTATTAAAATCAAATAATAAGCCGATTATAACAGTTGAGCGACCGAGCTAGAACCACGGAATCCGAGGGTGCCTAACACCTTCCCTCGGGTTAACAGAATTCCTTACTTAGAATTTCTGGTTCGCAGACTTCACAATGAAAGTCTAAATTTTCCTCGATCTGGGATAAAAATAAATCGGTGACTTGGGACACCAATTAAATATTTCAAGTGGCGACTCTGATAAAATTAAACAAATAATCTCATTTTGAATAATGTCACTTTTATTGGAAAAACTCTTTTATATACTCCTCGGGAGGTATACGAAAAGGAGGTGTGACATCTTTCACCACGAAGTGATACTTCTCCCAGTTAAGAACAAGGTGTGTGGCTTCACAACGTTCAAGCACGAGCTCCAATTGTTCAAGCAGTTCTCAAACTTATCACCAAAGAGGGTGAAATCATCCATAAATACTTCTAGACATTTCCCATTTAAATCAAAGAATATAGACACCATGCACTCTGAAAAGTAGAAGGTGCATTACACAATCCAAACGGCATCCTCTTGTAAGCAAAATTACATGACGAGCAAGTGAATGTAGTCTTCTCAAAATCTTCTGAGGCAATGGGTATCTGATTGAGCCTGAGTATCCATCCAAGAAGCAGTAGCATCCATGACCAGCCACTTTCTCGAGCATTTGATCAATAAAGGGGAGTGGGTAGTGGTTCTTCCTTGTTGCATCATTCAAAACCTTCTATAATCAATGCACATTCTCCACCCAGGAATTGTTCTTGTGGGGATCAATTCATTATCTTCATTTTTCACCATTGTTATGCCCCCCTTCTTAGGTATAACTTGTACTGGACTAATCTACTGGCTATCAGAGATAGGAATAATGACTCCCGCATCTAGCAATTTGATGATCTCCTTGTGCGCTACCTCCTCCAATTTTTTGTTCAGCTTGCGTTGGGGCTGCGCCACTAGCTTGCTATTTTCTTCCAACAGAATTTTATACATGCAAATGACTAGATTGATTCCTTGAATATCAGCTATACTCCAGCCAATGGCCTTCTTGTGTTTTTTCAACAGCTACACCAGCTTTCGCTCCTTTGTACCTGTCAAGTCAGCAGAAATAATCACAGGAAAATTGTTAGTTTCAAGAAAAGCATATTTTAAGTGAGTGGGCAGGACTTCCAATTCCACATTAGTCTTAAAAGCCTCCTCTTTTAGTTCCTCCGCATCAACCACTTGATCCTCAATTTTAAGAGCTTCAGCCTCTTTCTTTATTTCAGGATCTTGACCAACCAAAGTGCTAGACTGAGTAACACACCTCTCTAGAGTATCCCCCACAAGCTTGTCAAACTTGTATCTTTTAGCCAATTCTCTAACAACATCCAGCTTGAAACACAAGTAGGTGGACGCCTCATCACTGGGGTATTTCATCATCCTCTTCATCTGGAATACCAGTTTTTTGTTGCCCACTCTGAGCATAAGCTGCTCTTCGTAGATATCAAGGATAGCTCTACCTGTACATAAAAAATGGCCTCCCTAGAATTAGAGGCACCTACTTGTTCACCTAAATATCCACCGCAATAAAAGTATATAGGGAAGACAAACTTGTCCACCCGCCCTAGAATATCCTTAATGATTTCCTCAGGTAGAATGATGGTTTGGTCAGCTAGTTGTAGGGAAAACAATATTGATTTGATCACTCCAAACTCACCTTCCAGTTTTCTGAATACAGACAGGGGGATTAGATTTATAGGCGCACTAGAATCACAGAGAGCCTTGTTGAATTTTTCACTTCCCAACGAGCATGGTATGGTGAAGCTTCCTGGGTCCCCACACTTTTGGAGAATTTTATTTTGCAATATGGTACTGCAGTGGGCATTTAGCTTGACCACTGTTGTTTCCTCTAATTTTCTCTTGCTAGACATGATTTCCTTCAAGAACTTTGCATAGGCCAGCATCTGAGATGAGTACCTCTGTGAGAGGAATGTTCACATAAAGTTGTTTGAGCATCTCCAAGAATCGCCCAAAATATTTGTCAAGTTTCTTCTGCTTTATCTTTTGAAGGAATGGTAGAGCCGGCATATATCTACTTTCTTCAATTTCCTTTTGTATCCCTCAACTCTGGCCTTTCTGATCTTTACCTTTTTTCTCTGCTGGTGTCTCTGCCTGCTTGTTCACCACCTCGGGTCTAACTTTTACTACTGGATCAGCCAATGTTTTGCCACCTATCATAGATACAACGTTGATTGCTTCCTTTGGGTTATTTTCAGTGTCAGAAGGCAAAGTCCTAGGAGCCCTCTCAAATAACAAATTTGCAATCTATCCCAGCTGTCTTTCTAAATTCCGGATGGCCGTGCCCTGCCCTCGAATGGATGCGTCCTTCTTTCGGATGGTTGTGTCTCGAGTCTCAAACTTTTCATATGATTTTTTGATGACTGCCTTCATGAGATCTTCCATACTGGAGTGATTTGACTGTTGTGGCTGGTATTGCTGCCTTTGCTGGTTCTGAAAACCTGGTGATCCTTGACCCTGGGGTCTGACATTATTTTGCTGCCATGAATTCAAGCTCCCACTAGGTGAACTTCACGAAAAACCTGGATGTCTTTGACTCATAGCATTATAGTTGTTCCCACATTGGTAGTTTCCTCTATTAAAGTTCTCCACTGCGTTGACTTCCTCAGCCGATGCTTGACACTCATGTGTAAGGTGTCCCAATCCACAAAAGTCACATGCTGTTTGCGGCTCATTCTGTACCTTGGCCAATGTCAGCTTTTTTATCTTTTCGACCATGGTGTCCAGATGGCCTTGCACGGATGTGTTAGAGTCCACCTGGTGAACCCAAACTGATTTTCTTTTGTCATTACTCTCAGCCAGCCACTTATTAGCATCCTCAGATAATTCATCAAGCACGGTGTTAGTCCATCCTAAAAATCCTAGAGTTGCATCCACAAATCGATTCAATTGTGCTGACACTTTCTAACTATCTCCTTGAATCGTTCCCAAGTTTCAAAAACCGTTTATGTCTCCTTCTGGCAGAAATTTTGGATTTCCCTTATGAACTTCCCTATTTTTACAGCTAAGAAGTACTTGTCAAGAAACTTCTTGGTCATATCTTCTCATGTCCTGATAGAACATGCGAGTAAATCTACGAAGCCATTTCTTCGCGTCATCTTTCAATGAAAAGGGGAATGCCCTTAAGTAGACTGCATCCTTTGATACTCCATTGATTGGAAGGTGTTCATGATATCTTCAAAGTCCATCAAGTTAGTATTAGGATCTTTATTCACCTTCCCCTTGAAAGTGTAGTTGTTTTGGATTGTTTGAAGCAAGCTTTTCTTCAGTTCGAAGTTGTTTTCTGCTATGGGTGGGGGTCTAACACTTGACAGTCCTCAAATATATATTGGCCTAGCATAGTCATCCAATGATCTTCAAGGCCTGGGTGCTACATTCTCGAACTGGTCTTCAACCAAGGGTCGGTTTAGATTAAATCTTTGACCCTTACCATCGTTGACGGTCTCATCAGCAATTCTCCGGGCTGCTTCTTGTTGTGCCGCCTCTCGTGCAGCTAAGTCTACTCCTTCGTTCTCTTTGTTTGCCATGTTATCTTGAGTCGAAGTTTGACCCAAGAAATTTTCTTTTAATTCTCTTCCTCTTCTCAGTTGTCGCAGGTGTTTCTCCAACTTCGATTTCGTAGGGTATCACTTCCTTTGAAGAAGATCGAGTCATACACCAGAGAAATCAAACCTACATCCTGCACACATGTAAGAAACATGAATAACTAAAGCAAAAATTGGTTCCTGAATTAGTACTAAAAACTATTTTAAACACTATTGATTGCCAATCTCCGGCAACGACGCCAAAATTTGACGAGCGCAAAATACAACACAAAATTATAGCTCTCTAGTCAAAGACAATATAGTTTAATTATCATCTCCACAGGGATTGGATTTAAATAGTGTTCGAATAATCTCCAGTTTATTACAATCTAGGAAAATTAACAATTGATTCAATGACTGTTACTACGGTTAACTACTAAAAATTAAGCAAATAACAATTGATCACAAAAGACAGCAGATGAGCAACAAAGAATTATCAATGATAGGGATAAGGGTATTTGACTAGATAGGTGAAAGATAATTGACTCGAGGTCCAATTATCGAGTTAATTCACTCTATAATACGGTTGATTCTCACAAATTCAACCGATAATCAAATTGCACTTGAAGTTAATATTCCTCTTTTGACTAAACGTTAATTCAGTAATTAATTCAATTGAAGTACGGTAAATAACTGCAACAATCAAATGATAGTTATGATCTCAAGGGTAAATTCTCACGAATATTTTCCTATTTTCTAGTTCGATAAACAATTCAAGAGGCTCTTTCGATTACCTATTTGAATTACGAATTAAAACTAGAGCATAATATGTGAAGAAATTAAATATCAAACTCCTCTTTCGATTAAGCAAAATAATAAATAACTCATAATACAAATTAAAGCTCCATCAATTAATTCTAACAACTATCAAGAATCGAATCCCTACTCAAGTTATTAAAACACCGTATCTGTCAATACCCTAAAGGAAATTACTCTATAACAATGGAGTAATACATCTCAAATAAGTTTAAGAACAAAGACAACATCAATTCTAATGATTCGATACAAACTCCCGTATTACACAGATTGCAGGTTGTAATATTGATGAATTCATGAGTCTTTTTGCTTTGGTTGGTCCTCCAATCTCCCGTAGGTCAAAAGTACCTTCAAAATCGTATTTTTGGTGTATTTATACCGTGTAAAAATAAGCTCGGACGAAACTACCTTTTCCTAGCGAACTCTGAAATCACTCTGACAATATTGTACAGCCGCGCCGCGCCATGCGGCGCGCTAGTAAGGAAATCCAGAGAGCTTGCACTTTGCTTGTCAAACCACTTTTGCACTGCCGCGCCATGCCTTACGGCGTCCCATGCGGCGCGTACAGTGGCTTTTTCTCAGAGTATATTCATGTGTTCACTTTTTGATATCTGGACTTGGTCCTCAACCCCCGAACGTGATCCCGACTTAATTTTTTGGGCTTCTACTTAGACTTCAAAGCTCCAACTTGGTCGATTTTTCTCCAAATTACCTAAATAGCTCAGAATCATTTCCTACAAGGCATAAAACATGTAATAAGTATAATTTACTATCAATTAAGCTCAAACACACGAAAAATATAATAATTACAGTGCAATACTACGGCTAAAACATGGATTTCTAACCTACCATCAGATATGCGGCTTGAGCGCGTGATGGTGGCATAAGATAGATTGCATATTTCTTACATTTAGCATTGTGAAGATGGTATATGCTGGGAAAAATTATACAATGATATGTGGATTTAGCCTAATGGAGTCACACTTGTTCAACTTATTTAAGCATGAGACGAGAGGCGCAAGGTAGTTATACTTGCTAGAACTTTATTAGAGCACGAATTGAAGGGTGAAATGTTAGAAGAGTTTTCAACGTGAAAGAGTAAAGTGCTAACTATAATGATGTCGTGAGGGCAAGAAATAAAGGCACTTAGCAATATATGTTGCAACTAGTAGCGACGTGATAGTTGGATACAAAAATAAACAAAGAAAGTTCCTATGAGCATAACCAATCTATCCCATTGTCAGAATACTGAGCATATCAGTTTAATGATGAATAAAATTCAAGGTACGATGAAAGATTGAAGCGGTAAAATAGAGATTTCTAATTGGGAGGGATGAATAGCCTATTGTACTGGGTGAGAAAATTGATTGTCAATGAAAATTTTTATGTGATATAGAAGTTTAATAATGACTTCGAGTGGCAACTAAGAGTTTGAATTGGGTTTACTCTTAAGTGGGGGAGCATCGGAACGGAAAAGATTCACCTTAAAGGTGATGGTTTTGGAAATAAGATTTCTTATTCACGAGTCAAGACGAAGAAAAAATCTTCTGTAACTTCACGATGGAATGAGTACAATTACCATAAAGTGTTTATAGGGAATTAAAGACTCATTATAAGCAATAATCATGATGTTCTACATCAGGGATGTTAAAAAGCCTGATATTCACTTATTTAAGGGGCAAGTCAAATGTATTCTTACAACTTAGAGTCATATGTGATTTGAATTAAATTTAAGTGTTGGCGGAAAATAAGGGAGTACTTTGAATTATACGTGGAATTTTATAGAATAAGGGAGTTCTTTCAATATGTGAACACCTCGCACAGAATAAAATAGAAAGGGATAATGCAATGCATATTCTTAAATTTTACGATGACTCTTGTATACCAAAATGAAGTATGCCAGTAAAAAATATGGGCTTAAGAAAGAGCACTAATCTTATAAGGTGTAAGTGTCATCGTGACAGCATTGATACGCAAGTGTTGGAAGCTTAGGAACTATAGTAGTATATCTACGGTGCACCCATAAATAGAGAAAATCTCAAAGAACCATCACAAGGAACTCAATGGAGTTAAGGATTTGGTTAAAGTTAGGAAATGAAAACTTGAACCCTGTTATTTGAGAATAAATGGCAAAGGAGTATCATTAAATGAATGAAACTGTGTTGAATATTTTTTTGTCATAGAGCAAACTTGAAAGCAATAATAGTTATCAAGTTGGGATCTTGGGGAACTCCAAAAATCACGAGTAAAAGTGGTGGTATTAATTTATATGATGGATGAAACTAGGACAAATATATTATTAGTCTTTAGAAGGAACAGAAAAATATTTCAGAATAATTTTAACAATTATAGGACATCAAGAGTCCTAAGTGGAAAAAATCATGTATGGAAACAAGAAACGTGAAAAGCAACAGATTTATTTGAAAGTATTGTTTATGGAAGTAAAAAATCCAGAACTGCAAGTCGGAATGAACAAGTTTTGCAGATACCAAGTGGGCAATATAACTTCGATCTCATAAACTATGAGATATTGCCTTGAGCAAGCTAAGAAATTAAGGGAGCATGAAAATAAGTTATTCTTCAAAAAAATATGTTAAGGAAGTCCAATCACAGAGAGATTTTTGATTTATTTGAAGATACTTTTTAGGTACAACTTGACGTATGCATGACTAAAGAAAATGCAGGCATGTATAATAGTGATACGGGAGCTATGTATAGTAGCTATTATTGATATTGAATCGTATTCATATATGTTACTAGTTAAAAGTTTCAAAGATTCACATATGATGCACTTGTAGTATATGTACAGCCTAGTGGGGCCAAGATGGTACATTATGTTGTATATTGCTGGTTGTTGAGCTATGTTATTGTTGGTACCCATGTAGAACTACCCATGTATGTTGCTATATTATTGATAGGTTGAAATTTTTTGGATAGTCCGAATTATAGGGGAAATTCTGCCGAAATTTTTAAGAATTTGTAAAGATAGCCAAATTTTGAAGGCTATGAGTAAGTTGAGATTTTGGAAAGAAAGTATAAGACCCATATAAATTCAGAAGTGCATATGCATGGTAATTGGAGATAAAGGATGGTAAGTCTATGCTTAGAAGTGACTTGTAAAACATTCGAGGACGAATGTTCTTAAGTGGGGGAGAATATAGCACCCGAAAAATTTGAAGTGCTTAAGCTCTATTAAGAAAGTTGATGTGTGCTAATTATATTATTTTGTATGCACACGAGGACTATTAATATGATGGATATTAATTGGATAAGATAATAAGTGTATGATGCATATTATAAGTGATGTGGGGTCTAAGGATAGCCCTAAGTCCAAGTCAAGTTGGAAATGACATGATAGACTAAAGTTTCAAATGAGTACGCACAAGACCTAACTTTGGATGAGTATGTCTCTCTATATATATATATATATATATATATATATATATATATATATATATATATAAGTGCTTAAGCTCTATTAAGAAAGTTGATGCATGCTAATTATATTATTTTGTGTGCACACAAGGACTATTAATATGATGGATATTAATTGGATAAGATAATAAGTGTATGATGCATATTATAAGTAATGTGGGGTCTAAGTATAGCCTTAAGTCCAAGTCAAGTTGGAAATGACACGATAGACTAAAGTTCCAAAATAAGTACGTACAAGACCTAACTTTGGATGAGTATGTCTATATATATATATATA
>MCJB01006069.1:242109-299312 GCA_002018475.1 Nicotiana obtusifolia | reverse complement strand
TATATATATATATATATATATATATATATATATATATATATATATATAAGGAGTTATGTGGAGGACAACCAATCAAATGAAAGGTCTTTGAGCCTAGTTTCTAATGCTTCAAACTGTTCATCATTTGGACATTCCTACAAGAAGTTATGATCAAATTACTGAAGGCTGGCAATGAAGTACTGCCATAACGTCTGAGTTCGCATCCGAGCTTCGAAGATGAGTAAACTAGGGATGCGAAGCATCCGGAACCGCGTCTGAAACCCAAAAATCTGGGCCTATAAGTACAAAATCGAGGGAAGAGAGTATTTTGAGTATTGAGAGTTAGGGTTCTTGAGGTGAAGGAGCAAATTTAAGCTCGAATCAAGTCCGACCAACTAAGGTAAGTTGTTAATGATATTTTGGGTTGATTCTTACTCAATATACATGAGTTCTAATATTATTCTTGCATCTAAATACTAGATTTCATCATCAAATCTTCAAGAACACAAAAATCACCAAAGTTGTGATTTGTCAAGATTGATCTACTAGAGGTAATTCCAATGCTTCAAACTCGTTTATTATGAGTAGTTAGAAGTATTTGAAGCATTTGTTACAAGTTTTAATAGTTAAAGATTTGATAATAAAACTCTAGTTCATGGCATGAATAGTACTTTTGAGAAAATAAGAGAGAAGATGAAGAGTAATCTTGGCGATGAAATTGATTAATACAATGAACCTACGGCATTATTTATTAGCAAAAGTTGGAGGTGATCAACTAAGTAATCACCCGAATTGTATATTTTGCATGTGTTGATTATGGAAGACGGTGAATAGTAACTTGGTGGCATTAAATAGTTGATGTAGTATCATTAATGACTTTGAATGGGTATTAAAATTTAATAATGAAGTTGAATGGACTAGCATGTGACTCTATTCGGCGATTTGAGTTGTTGGAGGCTTGTAGCCAACTTATGAGCCATAAATGGTTATTGATAAATATTGTAGGTCATATTTGATGTAATTAGGATATCTAATTGTAGGTATCGACTTGTTGGTGATGTTTGAGTATTTTAATCAATATTGGAACGATGGAAGAGGATTAAAAGCTTGTGAATGTTAATAAAGCAAAAGAGAGTAAGTTGATTAAAACTTACTCTTCTTGAGGGAATTTCTCTAAAAGCATGTTTCGAGTTAATACTTAAGTAGTTTGCAAATGTGCCTTCGTGCTTGTGGGGACAAACAAATACGGATGTCTTCATGTACAAAAATATTATGTTGCATATGTAGTGTCATGCTGTTTCATAAAATTTTATTTTTAATCTTGTTGGCAAAATGACACTCGAGGTAAATGTTATAAGTTTTTATCAAAACCTTCGTATTGACAAGAGTATACATATTTAAGTGCTAAAAATAAGTTTTAATAGAAAGTATTCCTTTTGGAAATTGATGAGCAGAATAGCATTTGTGGTATCTTTTAATGATTGATGTTAAATTGCTAAAGGCTTTAACATGTAAAAGGTTGTTTATTTAAATTTTTTTCAAACGGCTTAGATTTTCTATTAATGCTATGATTTGATAAAAATAGATCCTTTGAGACTAACTATGCTATGAATCTATTTTTGGAAGTATCAAATATTTTGGGAGTTACTTGTGTCACCGAGATTGACTTCGAATATATTGGGTTCGTCATCATGAAACTACACGTGTCGGTGTAGGCATAGATGGCCACTTTGTGGTATAGACTACGGTAGAGTGCTCTCCATCGAGAGGGTACTATTTTGTGCTATTATTAGCATGGCTGAGTCGATTCGTACAGCATTACGATTAGACGACCTGAGCAAATAGGGTATATGATACTTGCCGCTAGGTACATAACTTAGTTGACCTTCTTATGTCGGTGATGGTATAGTACTCCCGGTGAAAGGTAAGGATGATTTTCTTATGTTTAGGCCTAAGGAATCGAAAGTGATTTCAATGACTTAAAGCAAATGGAATGATTTTATATGATTTTATCCAAAATCTTGGGTTGATATAAATGTTTTAAAAGTTTACATTGTGAGTTATATTTCACTTGGCTTTTATTTAAAATGACAAGGATCGTGAATGGATAAAATTTCTTATCGTTTTATATCAAATATTGATGCATTATTTTTAATAAAGTTTATCCCAAGAACTTAAGCTAGAGAGAGTCTATGCCACTTATTGAGTACTGTTGTGGTGTACTCAGCCCTTAGGGGTCCCCCTCCAGGGTCCCGCTTACTTTACATGTTTCAGGATGAAATAGGATACGTGGCATACGGTCAGGCTAGGATAACTCTCTTCCTAAGGTATATAGTGAGGCACCACTCCTATTTCGTGGTAGCTATCATGTTATTTTCTTAATTTATGCTAGTCGGGTATTAGCCGAAGTGTTTAATTCTATTTTTTAGAGGCCTCATAGATAGTTGTGAAAAATTGTAGTAATGGGATTGTATACGACATACATGAATGTATATTTATTTTACTTAGTCCCATTGTTATTATCATGGAAGGCGTCATGTGTGATTTTGAAATTGGAAAATATTTTTTATTTAACTAGAAAATATATATGATTTTTAAGGAGTTTCCGCAATTAAATTGGTTGTCATGCATATGATTTGGATGCATTACACGATTCGACTCGCTCGGAGCGGATAGTGTGCCGGGTGTAGGTCAGTAGTTTTGGATCGTGACATTACTTGAATTAGCCGAGTCATTAGCAATAGTTGGTTAAGTTTTTATCATGTTTATTTGAGTCCTTTAGTTTATAATTTATGTTCAATGAAGTTCATAATTCTGTTAGTGGAATTGAATAGGTGTCAAACTATTAGGAAGAGTCCAGAATCCAACATAAAATTCTCTGCTATTTAGGTTTTCAATGTACTGGGAGGAAAAGATCCAATAATTAATCAAAAATTTCCTTTTTTCTCCCCTTATATTGTTCTCTCTTTCTCTATTCTTTATTCTCACCGGTAACAAGAACAATCCTCTTGTTACATAATAAGTAGGAATAAAGACCAAAAGTTGATACAAGTTTTTAAAAACAGTGAAAGTGAAATCCAATAGTAATGAACCGGACAGAGTTTGCTATTTGTGGACATATAGTTATCTTAAAATCAACTTTTAATGTACCAGTAGGATAAGATAAGGTTAAGCCTAGTATATGTTGCATAGGTCCTATGTCTTTGGACAGACTCATATGGCTATGAGATTATATGCCTTCGTGAGACTTTACCGGCAGCTATCCCATGACTCATCTACATGAGGCTGTCATAAGGGCAATGTGAGGCGCAGAGGAGTAATTATATAGCCAAGGCATAGAGGCAACATTATTATTAGAGCTTTTGTCTCCCTTACTTGTACTAGTCCTTTGCAGTCTGCTTTTATCTTATAATTTAAATTTAAAAAGAATGTCACATACAGAATCTAAGATCATCCAATTCACTAAATTCACCTAACAGAAATCCATAATTATCAAAAATCATAATATAGTATAGATTGTGATTTTTCTGGATATATACTAGTACGTGGAGGAACTGAGAACAATTAATGCAATTTTCCTTTTAGGAAATTTCATATTTGGAAAGAATTTGATAAAACCAAATCCTATAAAGAAAATGAATAATAGGAAGTGTATAATTGTTCTTGGAAACAATTAAGGCAATTTTCTTATTAGGAAATCTCATATTGGAAAGAAATTGATAAAACCAAGTCTTATAAAGAAAAGGAAATGATTAAGATTCTACGCGTAAGTATTTATTAGTCCCTCTTATTAATAGTTTTTTCCCCGTAGTCCTTCTATTATAAATATGTACTTATTTATTATTTAATTGAAGAATTACTCAAATAGTCATCCATCCAATCGTTTAAATTAAAAATTGACGTCTGATGTATAATATATGTATAATCTATATGTCATATATGTATAATTATATATAAACAATACATAATTTATGTACCGACCAGAAAAAATTAAATAGTGAATCTGACCGATTATTCGCGTAATAATCCCTATTTAATTTGGCATAGAATTATATATTTTCTTTTATGTTAATATTCAATGTCCCGATTTGGTAGAATTACCAAATTTTATCCAGTATTAAATGAAAACAAATTAAATATAACGTGACTATCTGTATCTCGTATGTGCCAAATTTGGGCAAGAAACAACTAATTTAATTCACAATATAATAATAGAATAAGTATATTATATATTGTGGATATATAGAAATACTTGCGATTGATGCACTTTTACTTTAGGAAATCTCTTATTTGGAAAGAATTTGACAAAACAAGTCCTATGAAGAAAAGGAACATGTCTACAAAATATTAATTTCATAAAAATATTAATTCAAGTTTGCCATTGAGTGTTATAATATAGTTTCCTTGGTCCTTCATACTAAATTATATTTTAACTATGAAAGGCCCTTATAAGCAGACCCATTATTATATAAGTTAAAATAGCATCTTGAAGCTTTAAATGTTTTTCTATATATGTAACCCTATTTTTAGAATCAATAAAAATAAAAAGGTATTAATGTTAACGTGAATATACATTATGATGTTTAATTGTTGCGAATCTCTATGTGCACTAACATATTAAAATCAAGACTGATTAATATTTGTAGTCTACTCCTTTCGTCACAAATTATCTGTCGTGATTTTTAAAAATAGTTGTCTCAAATTATTTATCATTATAATTTTTTTCTATTTTACTCTTACTATTAATTATTTTTGAAGACTATAAATATCTTAATTATGAGTGACCATTAAATGAAGAGAGATTATATCTACCGGCAACAACTGCCCTAACTGGTTTTATTTAAATAAAGATTTTTTAAGTGCTAGAACAAATACTGATTAACTATAATTACATTCACATTGAACTTAAAACAATATGGAAGTGTTTAATTTATAATATTTACGCTGAAATCTACTTTGTTATATAGAAGCAAAAAACCCATGTACATAACGATTTTATCAAAATTAACCCTAATATAATGTTGATCATCTTGATTATTGTGTTTTTGTTATGTATAATTACTTATCTAAATGGTATGAAACCAGTAAACTCTTAACTTTAAACTTAAGAGTATATATATATATATAGCCGCTCCCAAAAATAATACTAGCCAACAAAATATATAGGTATATTAAATGTATTATATACATATAATATATACTAGTCTTAAAGTGCACGCGTTGCGCGTGTATTCGTATCAATGAGTTAAAAATTTTAAAAATTATACAATTATTATTAAACTATGATTGAGTTATAAATAAAATTATAAAAAGCACAAGCTCTTGAAAATGATGAATATTGATCCTGCTTAGCCAACTTAATAAAGAAAAAAAATTATATCATACAAAAGTACTCTAATATTTTATCATAACTTTAATATATGAATTGTGCAGTTATTTTAATAGCTCAGACTGAATATAATAATATCTTGATTTATATACTCTAATATCATGTAATAACTCAGTATTCTCGATGACCTTAAAGCAATGAATTTTGTTTGCTCAAGTATCTAATATGAGTTTCATTCTATTCCTGTTGGACCTCATAAATATTCAAGCAAATCTTAACAAAACAAAAGCTTAAATTTTCAAAAGTATATTATTTTTAATCTCAACATTGATGTTAAAATATGTGAAATATCCTTTTATTTTTTTAATCACACCTTAGTTCCAACAACACACATAATCTTATATTTTAAAGTATTATCACTTAATAATTCTTTAGCTTACTGTTATATAATATAGATAAATAATTTTAAGAAAATTTAATAGATAATTCTAAAATCCAGAAAGTTACTACGAACTAGTTTGTTTAATATGAATTTTCGATATGGGTATTCATATCCTAAAACTATCAAAAATACTTATTTTTTAGAGAAACAAACTTTTTCAGCTTTTGCTTAAAAGCTTAAAGATAGTTTATGCTACCACTCAAAAGTACTTATTAATTAATTTACTATTATATTTTTGAGAATAATAATTTCTTCACTGTAGCTTTTGTAGTAAATCTAATATTCCTATTTAATTCGACATAATTAATATTAATTTTTAAAATATACATTCCTATCAAAGTGTTAAATTTTTCCTCTTAAATTATATTTCTTAGTTCTAATTTAATATGTAAATAGGAAAATAGTTGAAAATGCAAATTTCAGCATATACACCTTCCAACAGTGATAATGTTTTTATTTAACTTTCTATAACATTAAGAAATTAAAAATATTATATCAACTGTTAGCATTTAATAAATAGGACAATATGTTACTTAGTTTAATAAAAATATAATAGAGAAAATATTATATTAAAAAATAAACGTGAATCTTCATACTCTTATGGAGAAAAATGTGTTCCTTTCCCTTGTAAAGCAATGTCCATTTTTTTTTACTGGTTAACTGGTTATTAATAAATTCTTTAATTCAAATTTGTTTTTAAAATAATTTAGTCCTTACACTTAAAATTGAACGACATTTTTAAGAAGAAGAGTTGAACTTTTCCACGTAAAATGTTAATTGGCTTTAAGTCCTAGATATTAGGACTTCCTATATAATTCAAATAAGAAAAGACTTAATTAGTAAAAATTTAATTAATTTCAAATTATTAAATATTAGGAAAATAGAATGACTATTTTGTCTAGTGCGAAATCTATATTTAAAGTGTAGAAAAGGCGAACGGCATTTCGCTACGGGGCGTCGTGCTCTTAATATTGTATAGATATAAATATTGTCATTCAACTTTGTGTTTATTATGCAAAAATTATTTTTCTTCTTTTTGTTACGTAAAAATTATTCAACTTTGTGTTCATTACTCAAAAGTATTTTCTTTCTTTTGTTACACAAAAATTATTTTACTTTACTTTATTTATCACAAAAGACACATTGGCCAGATTTTATAATACTTTTACTTGAAAAATCTATTATGCGCTTAACATTATAAATCCTATCATTTATGTAACACCTTCTATAGTATATATTATTTAATATATTTTTACCCAAGTATTTTACTTATAATTAAAATAATTATATATATATATATATATATATTTTTTTTTTTTCATAATATATCCATACATTTAATTTTTCCATGGCACTAAATTTTTTTAATCATAATCAAGCATGAACATATTTTAAATATAAAAACAAAAAAAATATTTATCTTTTGATATTTAATTGAAATAATTAAAATAGATTTTTTAACAAATGATAGATTTTTTAGAGTTAATAAGAATTTTAAAAAAAGTTTCAAAGATATTTGTGTTTAATATTAAGTTTTTAAAGCTTTATCTGTTAGTATTATTTATTTGAAAGTATTAATCGAATGTGCTATTATGCTAAATGTAAGTATTTTATTTATTGGATTAATAGGTACGGTTTGGCTGATAAATCAGTGAGTTTTAATTTTATAATTTTCATTAGAAATATTTCATTAAGCATGGTTAAGAATGTGGACTTGAGATTTGTTCACGGCAATATTACCGTCAAATTTTAACAATGCTACTTATATATCTTAGAAAGTAATGTTAAGAAAAAACTAATTGTACGAATAAATTATAAAAATAATAAATAAAATAATAATAAGTTATTTTAATTATAAGTAAAATACTTGGGTAAAAGTATTATAAAACATATAATATAGAAGGTGTTGCATAAATGAGAGGATTTATAATGTTAAAGGCACAGTAGACTTTTCAGGTGAAAGGCTTGTAAAATCTGAGCAAAATGGCTATTGTAATAATTAGAGCATAATAAAATAATTTTTGTGTAATTAAAAAAAGAAAAATAATTTTTAGATAATGAACACAAAATTAAATAAATTTTTATGTAACAAAAGAAAGAAAAATAATTTTTAACTAATGAATGACCATTAGTAAAATTTACTCGAGAAATAATGTAAGTTCCTTTTACGCCAACTGTTGTGAAGTAGGGAGCGAATGAAGGGCCGGCCATATGTACCTCAGGAGCCCCGACTCATTCAAATAAATGTTATGTCGATGACGGGACAAGTGATTGGTCAAGTCATTAAACTTAATCATCAATTATAATATCACATAATCCAGAAATGGAGAACAAGAACTCAAATTTCCACTGTAGGAGCAAATTTGTATTGCTCTCATATGGAATATCACTTATTCACTGAGAAGTAAATCATTGACTTACAATAACAAGATGGCTATTTTTGTAAAAAATAGTTATCTCAGAGATCATTTTCTATATCACAGACAGAAATACTAAGATCATCCAATTCACTAAATTCACCTAATAAAAATCCATAATTATCAACAATCGGAACCCCCAATTTCAATGAAATATAAACTTCTTTATCATCTGAAATTTGTATCCACTGCCCCTTCAACAATTCTTCAACACTGTTATTCCCAATTTCTTGTTCTTCCCCTGCACTAGAATTATTGCTTTCTCCTTCAACCCCATTTGATGAATCTGAGGTCTGACTCTCGAGTTCAGATTTTTCAGAAATACCGTTGTTTGTTTTTGCAATTTTAGCCATTTTTATTTTTCCCTCAAACTCAAGTTTCTTAGACTGATAAACTTGAGAAGCCTCTTCAGCAGTATTAAAAGTACCCAACCAAATTCTTTTCTTGTTAAATGGGTCTCTAATCTCAGCACAATACTTTCCCCATTTTCTCTTTCGAACCCCAGATGGCAATTTGCTAGAAAAAATTGTAG
Source organism: Nicotiana obtusifolia (assembly GCA_002018475.1). NCBI lineage: Eukaryota > Viridiplantae > Streptophyta > Magnoliopsida > Solanales > Solanaceae > Nicotiana > Nicotiana obtusifolia. Next base: position 290,613 of record MCJB01006069.1, on the reverse strand, counting down.
TCTTTACCTTATCTTGAAAAATTTCATGAACAGTGAGCTTTGGCTGCTGCTTTCTTGATGGTCTCTTTTCTTGTTCCTCTTCTTCTGAAGATGATGATTCTGTAGCATCTGGGTCTGAGATTTTTATTATTATTTTTCTCTGGATTTTGATTTGTTCATCTTCTCGTTGTTGTTTTTCATTATTTTCTTCTGCAACTTTGGGTTGCGATTTCATGGTCAAAAGGTGAAAAAAAAGAAAAAGGAGACTTAGATAAAAACAAAGATGACAAGACACATATAGGTGGTGCTGAGGTTTAGTGATTGATCCCTTTGAGGAACCATCATTTTTGTAAATGACATTTTCTAAGGAGACTTAAAAGCCCACGAAATAAGGAAAAGAAAAATAATTTTTGGTTTTTCGGTTGCTTGAAATTTGCATTAATGCCCTAACTAATCAGGATTTAGTCGTGTAAATCTCATTGAAAGCGCTTCTTATTTTAGAACTCCAACTCAAAATTTCTTACTCAAAATTTGAGATGGACCCAGGATTTTAGGGCGATGGGCCATAGTATTCTGTTCAAGCAATGCTCATAAAGGCTTTTAGTCAATTCGGAATCCGTCACCCGAATTCATGAAGATAGTATGAACATCACCATACAAAAAATCATTCTGAATTTCTATTTTATTGTCCTAAATTGACAAAAAAAAAGAGGAACAAGAAAAGACATAATTGTTGTTCGCAAGGTCGTTTCTGAGGTTCCACCAAATTTTAGCCGATTTGAAGCCCGTCGCCGAAATTCATCGAGATGACATAGGCATTAACACACAAAAAACTATTGCTCTGAATTTCTGTTTTATGACCATAAAACGCCTAAAAAATGAGGAATCGTCATGGCAAAGCAATGACTATTGTTCATTAGGTCGTTTCTGATAGGCCCACAAAATTTTAGACGATAGGAAGCTTGTCGCCCGAATTCATGAAGATGGCGTGGACATTAGCACATGAAATTTAAAAATCGTCGTAAATTCCTTTTTATGGTTCTAAAATGCCAAAAAAGAGGAATGAATATGACGAAAAAATAACTATTGTTCATTAGGTTATTTTTTAGGGGCCCACAAAGTTTTAGGCGATTCAGAGTCTATCACCCGAATTCATGAAAATGGCGTAGACATTAGCACACGAAAAATTATACATCATCCTGAATTCCTGTTTTATGGCCCTAAGATGCCAAAATATAAGGAACAGCCATGGTAAAATAATGACTATTGTTCATTAGGTGATTTCTGATGGGCCAGAAAATTTTAGGTGATTCGAAGTCCTTCGTCCGAATTCATGAAGATGGCGTGGACATTAGCATAAGAAAAATCGGAAGTCGTTCTGAATTCCTATTTTATGGCCCCAAAATGATCAAAAATTAGGAATGGTCATAGCACAGCAATGAATATTATTCACTAGGTCATTTCTGATCGGCCCATAAAATTTTAGGTGATTCGGTGTCCATTGCTCGAATTCATGAAGATGGTGTGGACATGAGCACACGAAAAATGAGAATTTGTCCAGAATTCCTATTTTATGGCCCTAAAATACAAAAAAAATAAGGAACAGACATGGCAAAGCGATGAGTATTGCTCATATTTGATAGGCCATAAATTTTTAGGCGATTTGGAGCTCGTTGCCCGAATTCATGTAGATGGCGTAGACATTAGCATATAAACAATTGAAAATCGTCCTAAATTCCTGTTTATGGCCCTAAAATGCCAAAAATAAGGAACATTCATGGCGAGCGATGTTGTTCATTAGATCGTCTATAATAAGCCCACAAATTTTTATGCAATTCGGAGCCCATCGTCCAAATTCATGAAGATGGCATGGACATTAGCACATGAAAAATCGAAAACCATCCTGAATTTCTATTTTATGGTCCTAAAACGCTAAAAATGAAGAACTTTCATGGCGAACCAATGATTATTGTTCATTAGGTCGTTTGTGATAGGTTCACCAAATTTAAAGCGATTCAGAGCCCATTGCCCGAATTAATGAAGATGTTGTGAACATTAGCATACGAAAATTAAAAATTATTCTTAATTTTTATTTTATGACCCTAAAATCAAAAAACGAGGAAAGATAATGACGAAGGGATGACTATTATGTTATTCATTATGTCATTTTTGATAGTCCGCTAAAATTTTAAGCATTTCGAAGTCCGTTCAAAATATTCGTTTCTTGTGTTTAGCAGAATGCAGTAATTAATCAACAGCAACTTATAAGGTAGTGGCAGGGTGTTCAGTCGATTAGCTAACACCTTTTTAGTTGTCATGATTAATTTACTAAAAAAATGGGTCTAAAATACTTGTCATTTTAAAAAATCAAAGAAAGAGTTAATTAAGTTTTAAACTATACCCTTTTATTAACAAATGTGGGGAAAGATTAATTAGTGAAAGCATGAATAATAATAATTTGAGATCAAAGAATAAATTAGGACACTATAATCAAATTATTCTTTTAGTTATACTCACTCCATACCCTTTTGCCGAGTCCTAGGGGTGGGCATCGGCCAGTTCGGTTCGGTTTTGTAGGATTTCGATTCGGTTTATTCGATTTTTGGTTTGTGATTTTAATAATCAAAACTGAACCATAATAACTTCGGTTTGGTTCGGTTTAATCGTTCGATTTTTCGGTTTTGGTTATTAAAGGTGCCATTCTTTTTGGTACTGACAAAAAAGGAAGTGTCACATAAGTTGGGACGAAGGGAATAATATATAATACCTCAAGAATGGCTTGTGTAATTTACAGAAATTTCAGCTAATTCGAGGCCACAGATGTGGCCTCGAATTTGCTTCATCTACGCGCGCGCGCACACACATTTTATTTCACTCCAGATAGATTAGAAATTTAATTTGTCCTTCTCTTGGTCCAGGCATTAGATGCTAAAGTACTTATATTCAAGAAGAAGAGACGGAAGAATTATCGGCGAACACGAGGGCATCGACAGGTTAGTCATTGGTTCATCAACAATGAACATACTGCCTGAAACATAGCTATGTTTTTTACCCATCGAATTGGTTGAGCTTATTTTCCTCTTATTAATGAAATTTATATCTCTGGCCTGTCCAGCGGTTACTTCTGATCTTATTTTCCTGTTTAGGAATTAACAAAATTGAAGATTACGGATATATAAGGAATTGAGAAATCTGAAGTGGCACCCCCTCGTAAAACAGAGAAGAAAGGTGTTAAGAAGGTAGCAGTAGCAGCTTAAAGATGCTAAGAACTAATAAAAAAATTTAATTTTTCAGTTTAACCGAAAACCGAACCATTAAAACCAATCGTCAAACCGAACACCGAACTTTTAAAAATTATAAAATCGTAAACCGACCGAATAAACTGAAAAATCAAAACGAATAAACTGAAATTTTCAGTTTCGCCGGTTTTTTCAGTTCGATCCGTTTTATGCCCACCCCTATCGAGTCCTCTATTGAGATAGGCACACCCCCGGAATTATTTTTTTAATGTGTTGTTTTACTAAATTACCCTTGTTAATGGTTATTAAACTTATAACTCTAATAAGTTAGCGGAGTGTTGGTACGTACTAAATAGTTAATACTAAAGGTAATATTAAAAGAAAATAATAAATTTCTCTTGACTCGTTAAAATAAACAAGTAAAAGGAAAATTACCCTTTAATATTGGAATTTCGAATGATTAAAAAAACACTACGCAATTCATACATCTGGTAGACATAAATACATAGTAATTGATGTTTACTCCAAATAAAACTAGAAAATAAACAAAGTTGTAATTTCTCTCATTTGATTTTCGAACTTAAACCAAGACAAATGTTAATGGGATAATGTTCTCGACAAAAATGCTAACAAAGCTTGACTTAGAATAAATAGGAAACACCAAATCAAACATAAAGCAATTTGTAGTGTTCCATGATCGGATCAAATCCCAGAAACAAATAAGAATAACGTTCATAAAAGTTTATGAGAGAGGATGGTAGAGGTTTCATCTCCTACGTGGTAACATTGCATAAGTAAATTGAGGTCGTTTGATGGGATGCATTAGAGAAAATAACGTATGCATTACTAATCGCTTGTTTGGTACATTTTTTAAACTTATGTATTATTAATGTAAGTATTAGTTATACAACCTATTTGATATTATCTTATGTATAACTAATACATAGCAAACCATGGTATTAGCAATATCAAGGCTATTAATGCATGCATTAGCATGGTTAAAAATAAAATTATTCTTAAAGTCCCTTAAAGCTAAAGAATATGAAGGGCATTTTTGTAAACAACTAATTTTCTTAAAAATTATGTAATTCATTTTAATTTTTAATACATCACACCAAACAGTGGATAGGAAATAATTTCTGCATAACTAATGCTTGCATTATTAACCCATGCATTACTAATCTCTGCATTACTAATACACCTTATTCAGCACTATTCTTATACATCCTACCAAAGGACCCCTTACAGTTGTTATAAATACAAACAAGGCCATTGCATTTAGGGGTGTTCGTCGGTCGGTACGGCATGGTATTTAGACATTTCGGTTCGGTATTTTCGGTATTCAGTTTCTTAAAGTGCATTATCAATACCATACCTAGTTAAATTCGGTATGGTTCGATTTTTCTCCTTTTGGTTTCGGTTTATTCAATTTGGTAAATTCAATTTATTCGGTTTGAATATTAACTAGTGCATACAATCATAGACTGTAATATTCTAAATTAAAGTACTCAAAAGTATAAAACTAAAAATATTTGTTGACAAAAGTTTTGTCCAAAACTAGCAAATATCAACCCAGAGTGAGAAAACTATACATAAAAGAATAAATTTGATCATTAGAAATGTCTTGTTACTTGTTTAGAGTTAATTGATGAACTTAGAGAATAAAAGAAAGTAAAATTTTAAATTTTTATATTTATGTTATAATTAATAATATGTATTGTGTAATATAATATATATTTCGGTACGGTATCGATATTTTGATATTTCATTTTAAAATTTCAAATATCATACCTACTGTCAATATTCTTTTAAAACTTAGACCAAATACCATACTAAATATCAAATATCAAATACTACTAATATTTTTAATTTCAATATAATAATTCGATATTTATCAAATTATGCACCGTCCTAATTGCATTGATTTGAGCACATATGGAACTTAACTCTTGTATCTAAATAATGACGGGAACGAGTTGTAAAGATAATTTTTCTAGACGTTGTGTATTACGCCGAAAAGATCTTCGACGGTTAGGAGGAAAAATATGTAGTTCAAACAAAAAGTGGGTGAGAACGAACAATGTGGAATTTAATAAAGTTGAAATCATGTCGTATCAAAGTGTTCCAAGCCTTAAAAACACAACGTGACTCGCATCTGAAATATTATTATGTCATTTGAGAACTCCTTCCATGTTGACTCAATATATATAAATATTCTTTTTCCCATTCAACTAGGATCAATCAAATTATATTCAATTTGATACCATAAAGAAAAAGGTTAGGAAAGTCAGTCTTCTTTTAGTTCTACTCTAGGTGCCGTTTGGCCATAAAAATTTTACTTTTTTTTAAAAATCAATGTTTCACCGTAAAATTTTTAATTTTCACTTGAAGAGGAATTTTAAAATTTTTTAAAAATTTGAAAAACTCCAAAAATTCGTTTTTTCAAAATTCACTTCAAAACACTTATAAAAATTCAAAAATAATTCATAATTATATTGATGTTTGGTATAAAAGATATATATTTCTAAGTAAATCACCTCATATTTGGCTTTTGTTTTATGAAATTGGGATGTTAATTGCTACGATTCATGTTAAATTAAAGTGTTTTTATGTGTAGGAATGAGTCGGGAGCAATTGGGGCGAAACGAGCAAGAAATAAGCCAAAACGAGACAAAAGCGGGCGAAGGAGCATTGGGCGCCACAGGCAGCGCCTGGCGCCACCTGTGGCGCTGGAGGCAGTGTGTTTTGGGAAGGTCACCGGAAGCAGCGCCCTGGTGGGCGTCTGGCGCCAGCCAGGGCGCCGACGTCGGGAGCTCTCCTATTTCGTCTAGAAGTCTACTATTTTCGACCCTACCCCTTCCCAACACCTATATAAACACATCTAAACCCAAGAGGAAGATATAGAACGTGATTTAGGAGTCAAGAACGCCACGGAACATCAGACAGAAGCAATCAATCTTCAGTTCTTCATCTTTGTCTAGTATTTTTATAGTTTTTACTACTTTATATTTTGATTATTCTGAACATGAGTGGCTAATCACCCCTTGTTCTAGGGTTGTGATTAGCCATGAATATTATGATTCGAAGTTGACAATTCCTTATTTATAATTCATGATCATATGGTTGTTTCTTCAATTCTATGCCTAATTGCTTAATTGTTTTGGCCATCAATTAAGTCTTATTAATTATCTATGCTATGTTTGGAACTATGTTTAGATTAGAAAAAGAATTGAAGAAAGCATGTTCTTAACCTTTTAAGGGGGGCGGATTCGTGGTTAGGATAGGAATATACTTAATCACCATGCTTAATTAAATATCGTATTTTTAGTGCGTTCTTGATAGATTAATTCCATAGGAATATAGGTGTTAATCTTATTAAGAATAGGCGAATAGTACTTCGGAAGAAGGCTATGAGTATGTTTATCGATTAATTAGCAACCACACATGAATTATATGAACGGGAAGTCAATTAGAACTCAATAGGATTGGTAAATTAATCACAACCCTGGAATATTTGTTTATTGATTACACAACACGTAATTTGTTCCTTGCAATTATTAGTTATAAATTAGAGCTGAAGTTAGAATAATCCACCTCTTGAATTCGAATTTTACTTGCTTAAATAACAGTATTTGTCCGTTAGTAAGTAGTTAATTTAAGTCCCCGTGGGTACGATAACCTGGACTTACAATCCTATATTACTTGTCGACCGCGTATACTTGCGTGTGCGTTAGGGAGCAACAAGTTTTTGGCGCCGTTGCCGGGGACTTAAAAAAAATCTGCTACTTTACCAACTTCAGCTTATATTTGTTATTTATTCAAGTTTACTAATCGGTTTACGTTGTTTGCACACACAGGCTCTTCTATTGAATGCGGAGGAGTAGAAGCGCAAACAACCTTCTTCCTTTTGATCTAGAAATTGAACGAACACTGCACAGAGTAAGGAGGGAGATAGAAGCCAGAACCAGAACTAACAGAGAGTTGGACATTGTTGTTCAACCACAGCCAATCGAGATGGTGGGTAATGCGGAAGAGCGGTAATTGAAGCTGCAAGACCAAATCTTGCCAACATGACTCAGGCGATTGTCAAGCCTGAAATCACAGGGCACTTTGAGCTAAAACAATACATGGTGCAGCTAATCCAATCTACAGGGCAGTATGTGGGACTGTCGCATGAAGACCCACAGAGACATATTCAGAACTTTTTGGAAATCACGGATACTTATAATTATCCAAATGTTTCCAAAGATTATGTTAGGTTGACATTGTTTCCTTTTTCGCTATTGGGGGAAGCAAAAGAGTGGTTGTGAAAGGAGCCTGCGAATTCTATTTACACATGGGATGACCTGGCTAAAAAATTTCTGATCAAATTCTTTCCAACTAAGAAGACAAAATCACTGAGAAGCCAGATTTTGGGATTTGAACAACGGGAAGGAGAAACTCTTCGACAGGCATCGGAAAGGTATAAGAAGCTACTTAGGGACTGTCCACACCATTGCCAGACAGATGAGGTCCTGGGACATACGTTCGTTGATGGGCTAGATGAAGCTTCAAAAATGAACCTTGACTCAGCTTGCGGGGGCAGTTGCATGGCCAAGCCGTATAGTGAAATCCAATTTCTACTGAATAATTTCACAGCCAATAATCATAATTGGCAAGGTGACAGTGACTCGCGCAGAACCATTAAACAAAAGGGAGCTGGGTTGATCGAATTGGATGACCTTGCAGCTATGAGAGCAGAGATGGCAAAACTGGCCAATCAGATGAACAGAATGACGATGCAGCAGGTTCAACCAAGACAACAGGTCCAACAGATGTCGTTGTGCTGTGAGATGTGTCGTGACAACCATACAAGTGACATATGCCCCACAAATCCGAAATCTATATATTATGTGGGACAACAGAACAGGGGGCCATTGAATCAAAATACACAATATGGGAACACCTACAACCCAAATTGGAGGAATCATCCCAACTTTTCATGGGGTGGTCATCAGCAGCAGCAGAATCCAGGTAGACCGCAGGGGAATTATAATCAACCACAAAGGCAACCTCCACAAGCAGATGATAATACCAATGAGTTGTTAAAGAAGCTGGTGCAGGACAACAAACAATTCAGGACAGAATACCAAACCCTCACCACAACAGTGAGGAATCTGGAACGCCAATTAGGACATCTGGCCGGGGCTCAAAATACTCGACCAGCTGGAGCACTACACAACGATACTGAAGCAAACCCAAGGGCGGCACTAAATGTTGTATCATTAAGGAACGGGAGACAGTTGAAAGAGGTAGAATCGAAAAAGAAAAAGCAGGTGACATTTAATGAAAAGTCAATCACCATAGAAGCAACAACAGAGAAGGCCAAAGAAGTTGAAAATTCGGTTGAAGAGGCAGGAGCTAAGCAACCTCCACAATTGGTTGCAAGGCCACCACCTCTATTTCCACAACGATTACAAAAACTAAGGGATAATGAGGCGTACAAAAAGTTCCTTGACGTTTTGAAGTAGGTACAAATCAATATTACGTCGGTCGATATATTGCAAAAAGTGCCTAAATATGCAAGGTATATCAAGGATATTGTGGCCAATAAAAGGAGGTTGACTGAGTTTGAGACCGTGGCACTCACCGAGGAGTGTAGTTCTAGAATCCAAGGTAAGCTACCACAGAAATTGAAGGATCCGGGTAGCTTCACCATTCAAATTTCTATTGGGAAACATGCCGTAGGAAGAGCTCTATGTGATCTTGGAGCAAGTATAAACTTGATGCCGCTATCCGTATTCAAACAATTGGGTTTGGGTGATCCACGCCCAACAACAGTCACCTTACAGTTAGCTAATCGTTCCCTTGCTCAGCCAGCGAGAGTGATTGAAGATGTACTGGTCCAAGTGGGTTCTTTCATATTTCCTGCCGACTTTATCATCCTGGATTACGAGCCTGACCAGGACGTCCCATTTATTTTGGGGCGTCCATTCTTAGCCACAGGCCGAGCGATTATTGATGTCTGCGAAGGAAAAATGACGATGAGAGTTGGTGATCAAGAAGAAGTGTTCAATGTTTATAAAGCACTCCGGTTGCCAACCCATTATGAGGAATTAGCAATGATCTCGGTGGTGGAGAATGCCTCCACATCATTAGTGCCCTACATGAGCCCAGTTGATCCTATTGAACGAGCAGTGATTGGGGATGTGGAAAAGAGTAAAGATGGAATGACGGAAGAAATTAAGAAAATACTGAATACTTCCGACAATTATGTCCCGGGGTTCAGAAAAGTAGAAAAGTTGGAAAGGCCTGTCACTCTGACCCGTCTCAGGCCATCTGTTGAAGAAGCTCGAAGGCTAGACATCAAGCCAGATTGATAGCACGAATCTGAGTCGTGCCGCGACGTTAAATCAGGCGCTTGTTGGGAGGCAACCCAATTTTTACCGCTTTCCTAGTTTAACTACTTGATTTATTCTTTTAGACTAGGTAGGGTAATACACTTGATGTATACATGTAGAATTATTAGATGTAATGTTGTAGGACATGTAAGTTGTATAACTTCAAAAAAAAAAGAATATATATATATATATATATAAATAATTTTTTTTGGAAGTTTCGGAAAGCAGCGCCGGGCGCTGCCTGGGGCACTGCAGGCAGAATGTTCCACGATTTTAAGTGTGGGGTCGGGATACTACGGCTCAACACTTGTACTTATGCTTGTACTTATGCTTCGACTTTAAGTGTGGGGTCATGTGACGACTTGCATGCCAACCTATGGCATATGTTTGAACATTGCTCACATTCCTGTTTATTTGTGTTGCAGGATAATATGGCCCGTGACAACATTAGCAAAGGTACAAGCGTTGGAACCTCCTCCACCACCTCGCCGGTAACCTAAAGAAAGCGCAACCAAGGAGTTTTCTTCTCACCCTACTTTGTTTTACATATTTTGAATGCATCGAGGACTATGCATTAATTAAGTGTGGGGTGGGCGAATTACCTGTGTTGGTGTTGTATGTTTTGTGAAAATTATGTGTTTTATGACTCGATATCGTGTATTTTGCTAGTTTTAATTTGTCAGTTTTAATTTGTTTTCTTTTAGTGTAGTATTATTATTATTTTGGTTCTCTTAATAGTTTTGTTTGTTATAATTTTTAGAGTAAAAACCAGAAAAAAGAAAAAAAAAAAAATATATATATAATATTTTAGGTTTTACTTGACGATGGATATTTTTCTTGAGGGATAAAATTTGATTAAAAACAACAATTTTTTTTTATATATTTGTAGGATAGTTAGGTAATATTCCTTGATTTTTCTTAAGGCACCAGTTCTTTTCCAAAGATGTAGCTCGAACCGGGCAAATTAATTTCTTTTTAAGACTATTTTAGAAAAGAACTGAGTTATGTTGCAATACTTATTGACATGGTTGATGCTGGCACACTAGGCTATGACACATGATTTGTTTTCCCGTTTAGTTGAATTGTAAGCCTAAGGAAAAAAGAAAAACCGCCTAAGTTGTAACGCCTCTTCTCAGTTGTTGACTTGTACACCATATAGTGTAATATTGCTTAATTTTCTCAATTATGTATGCTTGCTTGACTTGAAATTTGAACAGAACCGTCGTGATTGAGTCATGTGCAATGTGTGAGTGAGGTTTTTAATTCTCTGTGCTATCCTGTGTAGTCTAGAACTTGCCCCGTGTGTTAATTGAAGCGAAATTGTAAGTTGGACTAATCTAAGAAATGATATTGGCATTTTCTTGTTTGATTATGGATGTGCCTGTCACATCGAATATAAAATTGTCCGTTGCTAGCCCCTTTGAGCCTATACGCCTTTTTCTTTGGTACCTACATTACAAGCCATTCCCTTATTTTATTCTTGAATTGAACCTTATTTGAACCTTTACCTCCTAAGGCACTTAATCGCTAAAAGAAGTAAGGGTAGACTTTAGGGATTGTCTTGATTAACCGTGGGAACCGTGAAAGGACTTGTCGGTGCACTGAAGCTGAAATTGAGAGTCACTAGCTGATGAGTAATTATATGGAGTGTGAAGAAGAAAAAAAGAGGAAAAAAGAAAGAAAGAAAGAAAATGTTAGTGAAAAATATATAGAAAAACACCTCCTATTGATTGTACTAGTGAAATGATAGAAGTGCTTAATTGAAAAAGGAAGGCTGTGTATATGAGACAAGTGAAGTAATTAAAAAATAAAAAGTGCTCGAATTGTGATTGTAGTGTATTAAGTGCTTAGGAGGACTAGCCACTATTACTAAATATATCCTACCTGTCCCCTAGCCTACATTACAACCTTAAAAGTCCTAGTTGATCTTAGATTGACTAACTCAATTAGTAGAAATCTACACTACGGGCAAGCTTATGGTACTATTACGGGAAGCATATGAGTTCTTTGTGAGAGTGAGGGCATTTTGTTCAAAATTGTGTGATATTATTTATCTATGTTCACTCTTCGGATTGTGGTAAGGGCACATGATTTCATAAACGATTGCTAATGTTATAAATTATCTTGTTAGGTAAGTATATGTATTGAGATTGCTTAATGGTTGCGAGTCGGCTCTTGAGGTTGGGTGGTGACATTTGGGTTGTTGGATGATATTGAAGTATTATGCTTAACTAGACTTTACGGGAAGAATATGGATCAATTGTGTGTTCATGCTTACTTGCCAGTGTTGATTGTGTTCAAAAGTATGATTTGATTGAAAAGTCGAATGCTTCATGATGATATTAAGTATATGTAGTTGGGAACTTGGTAAACAATCACATTGCTCGAGGGCGAGCAAGAGTCTAAGTGTGGGGTGTTGATGTTTGGTGTAAAAGATATATATTTCTAAGTAAATCACCTCATATTTGGCTTTTGTTTTATGAAATTGGGATGTTAATTGCTACAATTCATGTTAAATTAAAGTGTTGTTATGTGTAGAAATGAGTCGGGAGCAATTGAGGGCGAAACGAGCAAGAAATAAGCCAAAACGAGACAAAAGCGGGCGAAGGAGCATTGGGTGCCACAGGCAGCGCCTGGCGCCACCTGTGGCGCTGGAGGCAGTGTGTTTTGGGAAGGTCACTGGAAGCAGCGCCCTGGTGGGCGCCTGGCGCCAGCCAGGGCGCCGACGTCGGGAGCTCTCCTATTTCGTCTAGAAGTCTACTATTTTCGACCCTACTCCTTCCCAACACCTATATAAACACATCTAAACCCAAGAGGAAGATATAGAACGTGATTTGGGAGTCAAGAACGCCACGGAACATCGGACAGAAGCAATCAATCTTCAGTTCTTCATCTTTGTCTAGTATTTTTATAGTTTTTTACTACTTTTATATTTTGATTATTCTGAACATGAGTGGCTAATCACCCCTTGTTCTAGGGTTGTGATTAGTCATGAATATTGTGATTCGAAGTTGACAATTCCTTATTTATAATTCATGATCATATGGTTGTTTCTTCAATTCTATGCCTAATTGCTTAATTATTTTGGCCATCAATTAAGTTCTATTAATTATCTATGCTATATTTGGAACTATATTTAGATTAGAAAAAAATTGAAGAAAGCATGTTCTTAACCTTTTAAGGGGGGCGGATTCGTGGTTAGGATAGGAATATACTTAATCACCATGCTTAATTGAATATCGTGTTTTTAGTGCGTTCTTGATAGAATAATTCCATAGGAATATAGGTGTTAATCTTATTAAAAATAGGCGAATAGTACTTCGGAAGAAGGCTATAAGTATGTTTATCGATTAATTAGCAACCACACATGAATTATATGAACGGGAAGTCAATTAGAATTCAATAGGATTGGTAAATTAATCACAACCCTGGAATATTTGTTTATTGATTACACAACACGTAATTTGTTCCTTGCAATTATTTGTTATAAATTAGAGCTGAAGTTAGAATAATCCACCTCTTGAATTCGAATTTTACTTGCTTAAATAACAGTATTTGTCTGTTAGTAAGTAGTTAATTTAAGTCCCTGTGGGTACGATAACCTGGACTTACAATCCTATATTACTTGTCGACCGCGTATACTTGCGTGTGCGTTAGGGAGCAACATATATTCATGTCCAAATACAATTCTAATATTCAAATATCATTTTCACTTTAAAAAATTCACTTTTTCCTGAAAATTACAATTCTCATGTCCTAAAGCCCACTAAGAGTAATATTTGGCAGTATATTCACAATTCAACTCGGAGTCAAACTGTAATACCATAAAAAAGTAGTATACTCCATGCTACTTTTTTATGGTAATACAATTTGAATATACTGCCAAATTTCACTCCTAGTTGAATTGGGGATGGACTGCCAAGTATTACTCTTAGTACAATTGGAAAGAAGACACTTTCGGCGAAACCAGTAATTAATTGTATTGCCATGCATAGTCTTTTTCCCAATTCTACTACGTATTGGATGCTCAATAATTATTTACAGATAAATGCCCCATATATTTTAGTTGAAACTTTATAAAATTTAATTGAAAATGTCATGGTGGGCGGAATCTACATGATTTCTAAACTTCAATTAATACCAGGCACAAAATATGAAAATGTCATGGTGGGCGGAATCTACATGATTTCTAAACTTCAATTAATACCAGGCACAAAAAATGGGAGTCTCTTCTCCTTTGTTTCGCTACGAATTAAAGGACCAAGGGAGAGAGTTCAGGAAACGAAGGTATTGTGTTAATAATGAGGATATGTCGGAGTATACAAATTAGTAAAAATTAGTTAAATTATACTGATAAATTACACCTCCCTGAGATATGAGACTTCAATGATGAAATCGTCTCGCATGAACAACAGCCATGGAACAGAAACAAGATGAAAGAGCGGATACACCATCATATCAAAAAGAGAGATCTAATTCAATATGAGTTCATGCATAAAGAAGACAGATCCAACTGTGTATCCCTCACTTTATCAGGTGTATTGTCATGGGCTGCTTTCCAGCCTCGCCACATGCCTCCTTGGACACGCCCTGTGGTATTCTGGCAAGCCTCCCAAAGTCTAGCGTCACGGTCGGCTCCGTGGTCTCGGTAGCTCCAAGTGACAAGCGCGCATGTGCCTCTGCCGCCCCATCGAAACTCTTTGCCGGCGCGCAGCGGCTTGCGAGTCCCAATAGCATCGCGCGCACAAACAACGCCGCGCGCACAGACAATGCCGCGCGCACAGACAATGCCGCGCGCACCCATCATGATCCAAGCACCAGCGCCCAGCCGCAGGCAGACACAAATAGTGTCGCGCGCGCTGACAGCAACGCGCGCGTAGACCCTGATGCTCAAGACCAAGTTGCTGCCATCAGACTTGTTTCTACCTTGTCGAAGTCTAAGTCCTCTCATTGTAAATATAGAGTAGGTTTACTTCATTTTACATTCAGTGTGCTCCTACAGCTTTCATAGGTCAACTCATGTAACTTTGGTTTATTTTTTTAAAGCATTATTAGGGGGGATCAAGCATTCAAACATTCAAGCAAGTAAACATTTCTCTGTACTGGTGTCTCTCCCCCTCGAAACTGCATAGATTTTGTAATAGATTTCATTTCATCAATGCAATCAGCTTTCATTCATCAATTGCTCATTTTAGTTCTCTCAGACGCTCACGACATTGGTTTTTCCGTACGGCACTAACAATCTAATCTAGCGTACGGAGGGGACCTCCTTTGGCGGACAGCAATCGCACTGACATCGATTGCTTAGCCTTACGTCGCCCTTCCAAAGACCCTCAGGAAGGCGCCGCGTAATAGTTGGTATCAGAGCCTAGGCTCGACATCGAACAAGGTAACGCATTGCCATTACACCATTTCTAACCATGGTGAATTATAGGGATCGGATCACTGTCCTCGAACAGACGGTTGACGTACTACGGCCCATCGTAGATACGGTGCTTGACTTAAGAACCAGTCTAGTGCAAAGGTTGGACGACCTGGACCGCAGAATGCGGCAGACCGAAATGACATTGCAAACATCAGTCGGGACTCTGAGGATGACCGTCAAACAACAGCCGTCGAGGCAGCTGGCATTCATGGAAAATTCGAGGACCTCCAACAGGAGCGTGCCGAGGATTTAGCCCAACGTGAACAAGAGGCAGACAGAATCACTGCCATGCAGCAAACCATAGACAACTTGACAGGCCAGCTCAGTGTTGTCAATGCTGCCCTTCAAGACCTGCTCAGAGGAGGCGACAACCATATCAGGGGTGCCATGAACATTGGCCCCGTGCCACAAAAGCTGAAAATTCCTGAGCCAAAGCCATACAACGGAGCTCGGGATGCTAAAGATGTGGAGAACTTCATCTTCGACATCGAGCAGTACTTTGATGCCGTAGGACAATTGGAAGAATCCAAAAAGGTAGCAACTGCTGCCATGTATCTTCAGGGCGATGCTAAACTCTGGTGGCGAGTGAAATACGAAGCTATTAGGGCCGGTGAAGATACTCTCCAGACATGGGCATAACTGAAGGTAGCCATATGCCTGCAGTTCTTCCCCGAAAATGTGGAATACAATGCCCGAAGAAAGCTGCAGGAACTCCGCCAAACCAGGTCAGTGCGGGATTACGTGCGGGAATTCTCCGCGCTCATGCTAAACATACGAGACCTGGGGACAAAGACAAACTCTTCGCCTTTATAGAAGGTTTGAAACCTCATGCCCGTTCAGAGCTGCAACGACAGAGGGTAGACACCATGCCCAGGGCGATCCAAGCTGTAGAATGCCTTAGGGATTATCATTTGGAACCTAAGGATAGGTCCCAGCTGCCTATCCGAGGGGGATACAACGGAAGCCAACCAAGCAATGGTGGCCCTAGCAGAAACGGGGGAGATCGTAGTACATCCAAACTTAAGACTCCTTCATCAAGCAGTAATAGCGCTGCATCAGTCAACAACACTCAAGGGAGAAATCCCCCTTCAGAATGCCATCGTTGCAGTGAGAAACATTAGAACAATGAACACCCACATGCACAGATCAACGCTCTTCAAACAGTGAAAGATGGTCAGACAACGATTCAGACAACTCCAGCTTGAGGGGGGGGGTGTTGGGCTGCCTAAAGTCTCAGACAAGAGCCCAATAGATTAGTTATTTCACTTACACATTACTTGGGCCCATTGTTAGATACCCAGCTCAAATTTGTAACAAAAACCAAAAACTACAATAGATATATACATAGATTCATCTAGAACAAATATACATCACATGAAATAAAAGAAAAATATCTCTCTTCTCTCTCCTGTTGCCCGACTTATGGTTTTCCTCTTTTCAACAATTTCTCTCAATCGACTCCAATAATGGAGTCTAACAAAATTAATTAAACAAAATTAACTTAAAAACGACTAAAGCAAAAAATAACTTGAGAATCCTGAAATTAAAACTCACCTGATCAACATCCTTCTGATTTATACTCTTTCAAGGCTTCACCTCAACTATCTTCTCTTCAATTACATTCTTTGAAAGCTTCAAACTATCTTCTCTACAATTAAAAATTTAAGCTTTAGCCACATATGGACATATTGGGTGGAATAGTCAGGCTGCTGACCTAAACACTACAATTATAAGTAAAAGGGAAAAAACAGAGAATAAAACTTTCACTTTTGTTAATTTGATATGGAAGTAGTAATACATTGTTCTTCTTCTTCTTCTTTTTGGATGAAGCAAGCAAAGTTCCAATAACAGAGAAGCCTATAGATGCAAGAATACAAACGGTTATAATTTGAAGAACTAATTTGAAAAGCTTAGCCTTTTGTTCCATCTTTAGAGCTTCGATTTTCTCTATTTGATTTGATTGAGAGAGGTTTGAGAGGGCTACAAGATGTTTAACAGTTAGTCTGTTTTTGCTTAAGTATGATTTTGTGAAGGGAAACTTTTTGTTGGTCAGTAATTAATATATATATATATATATATATATACCGATTATTATTTTTTGGAACAGCTATACAATATGATTTTAAACTTCTTTTATGGGGAGGCCTTTTAAGGCCGAAGTCACATGGCCTTTTCCTTATTCGAGTAAAATTGGCATGTACATACAACCCGTATCAATTATGAAAATGATTTGAGCTATTTATTTAAATGGAAAAGGATCAGATATATTCTCGTACTATCGAAAATGATTTAAATATAAACTCTGTTTCACTATCCGTTTAGTTAAGTCCCTATCGTTATACTATAATATTGATTTGCCCTTAATTTAGACGGAGTACACGTGGCAAGCTCAAGAATAAATAGTCCATTCCCAATTCAAAATACCCGATTCAAACTAAAATCCACCCTTATTTTTTATCAATTATCCGATCCATTACCCTTTTTTTTTCATTTTCTTGTCATCTTCTCTTTCTTTTTTATCAAAACATCCTACCACTTCCTTCACCCCAATTCCACCAAAAAATGGAAAATCAAAAAAGCAAACCATCTTCTTTATCATTGAAAATTGGATTTATGAAAACTTGCTAGTTAAACTTAATATATACTCTTATGAACAGTGTTTGAAGAAACAAAAAAGCTTTTGAAGATCCTGAAATAAATGGAGTATGATTATTCGATACGGAGCTCTATATATTTTTTTACAGTAAAAAACTTCCTTCTCTTCCCACAAATATGGGATCCATATCCACCAACATCATACATCAAATATGATACTATTTTTTCCTCTATTTTATAAAGTTGGTGCCAGATTAATTGTTTATAGTATGCTAGAAAATCTGAGGAAGGGCAATAATTTCTTGGTGCGACACACATTAATCATTGTTGGTATATGTTTCTTTGTCTTCGATCAGAGACAAGTTTGAAACAGTGGCGAAATCAGAATTTTCGCCTAAGAGGTGTCAAAAAAATAAATAAGTAGATACATCGAAAAGCTAAGGGAGTCAATATATGAATATATATAATACAGAAGAATTTATCTAGCAATACAGTATAACTTTTGGACGAAAGGGTGTCGATTGACACCCCTTGGTTGAATGTGGCTCCGCCACTAGTTTGAACCTCTTATCTCGATACAAATTCATATTTGCAACTAACAATCAGATGTATCGGTTAAAATAGAGAAGTTGCTTCAACAGCAGTGCACACTTAGGACGAAATTCTAATCCGTAAGATTCACTAACTCTAACCACGTCCCGAAATAGAGCATTCATCTGCCTCTCATATAAGTTTGGATCTAGATCCAAAACGAAGGGAAAAAAAGAACTCTAGATCAAAGGAAAAAAATGTTTGAAGAAATTGACATGAAGAAGCTAGCTCTCGAAGAAATAGCTTGAACAAATGGAGTATGAAGATGCTAAGAAAATTGCAAATTTGAAAACTTAAATCTTAAGAAGGAAATTGAGAAACATTAAAGATTGTAAGTTTCGTCAGGTATAAAGTGAAAGAGGGTTTGTGAGATGAAGGAAATGATGAGTTCGGGAAGAGGGATTGGGTCGGGTAATTAATAGAAAATAAGGGTGTATTTTTTAATTCGAATCGGGTATTTTAAATTAGGGTAGGTTATTCATTCTTGAGCTTGTCACGTAGCATTTCGTCTAAATAAAGGGCAAATCAATATGATAGTATAACAGTAGGGACTTAATTGAACGTATAGTGAAATGGAGGGTATATTTAAACCATTTCGGATAGTACAAGGATATATTTGACCATTGTCCGATATTAAAATTAGCAATTAAAGGCTAAAGAAATTAGTAATAAATAGTCAAATCCTACTAAGCAAACTAAAACTAGAAGAACATGAATATTAAGCTCCTAATTTCACGCTTGCCCACTTTTAAAATCCAAATTCGTCCAAATAAAAGTCTCACACATTCTACGTGTATATCGAAATCACCATTGTTGTTGTTGTCCTTCAAATTTCGTTGGGCTTCTTATCCAAGCACTTGGATTATCAAATCACTATGGGCCATTTGGTTGGTCTTTTAAGAGGGCTAATCTAGATAATATTAGGTGGGATAGCCACTTTTTTACCACTTATTAGTATTTAGTCATCAGTTTAAATGTTATTAAATTTAGCCATTTCTTTTAACACGGAAAAAAAAATTAACCCTTGTTTGCCTTTTGTGCAATCTGCCTACTTTAGTGGATGGGGAATAACCTAGGCCAGCGGGCGAAATTACGTGAGAGAAAGAACTTCTTGGTGGAGTCCAGTCCCTCGGAGGACAGAATAGTACTTTTTAGTGACTAGGAATGGACAGCCCGTTGCACCTTACACATTAGCTTATAGTGGGGAAGTACACAAATAGTCATTAGCCAGTACTTATTTTATTCTGAAAATTTAAATTAAAAATTTTAATTTTAGAATAATACAAAATATTTGTGTCTCGATAAATTAAATTGAAATATTAAAATTTAAATAGCAGCCCTTTAAAGTGGCTACCTGATGTCATTTCTACCTTATAGTGTCCACGTTCACTATGCTAAATGTTGAGAATGGGTTGGACTAGTATTATTGAGTTCTTTTGGGAAATTAGCCCAAAGATAAATTCATATAATCCAATCAGTATGCAGACCAAGAAACCCATTTCTGTTTCTTTTTTTTTTTTTTTAAATATTTAACTGAATTTAACATGATTATACTCCAAAAATAACATGAAAAAGAAGAAGATTTATTCCTAGTTCTTTTCATTCGTCTTTCACCATGAACATTCAAAGCTCAAGAAACTTGGTGAAAATATCCTTTAGGTATTTGTTTTGTATGTGTCTTGTGTTGGGTATCGATACAGGTGAATGGGAAATGATGGGATGAAAAGTGAAGGGAATGTAAAAGGTCCCTTTTGCTTTGGTTAAAGCATTTATTCCACGTAGGAAAAAAAAAAAAAGAGGTGTATATATTACATTACACCTTCTCTAGTTGCTAAAAGGGTTGAAGAGGCAAGGACCCCTCGCGCTGTCGTTGTCGTTGTCGTCGCTCGCTCGACTTCGGCTTTGGCTTCGGCTTCCAAATCAGATCAGTACCTCCAACGTGGTGACTGATCTGAATGGTTGCAAACATTCAGAATCAGTACCTCCAACGGCTATAAATTCTTGATTTTTTTCAGAATTTAACACGAATTGATCTGCAATCTAACTTTCTGAAAAAACTCTCTTCTTTTTTCTGATTCGATGTTACCGGAATTTGGAGTACTACTATTCTGGTAAGATAATCGTTCTATCCTGGGAGGAAATATTCCATCAACCTCGAGTACTGTGAGGGAAATAATTTCCTTCAGGACATACTTTGAACTAAGTGGACTCGATTATACTCTGAAAATAATTCTACACTATTTCTGTTCTTCTCCAGTTTCTATTGTTTACTGTTTCTGTTTCTATACTGTTTTTACTAAGTGATTGACAGATTATTTAAAAGTTATTTTAAAACGTACAAATTATTATTACGAACATCTTGTTCATTTATTTGTAAGCTTGAAAATAAGGTAAGTTAACTGTTATAACATGTAAAAATAATCAATTATAAGAAATTCTTTAATTACCGGTATGTATAACTTAAACTCAAAGTATATTAATCAATGATTGTTGGACGATTCTTAATTGAAAGAATTGAATAAAAATTATTTTAAAAAAAATCCATGTCTACCCCATAAGAACCATCATTATCATCCTAAGGATGTTTTGTGCATTGATGTCCTAAATATCCATTGTCTAATAAATGGAATATAGGTCTATTTTTCTTTTTATACCTAATAGCAACGAAGCTATTGATAATGAAGCGAATTTTCATTTTTCCCAATTTTTTATATATTCCTTTAGAAATTGTATCCAAAAAACATGACAACAATAATGTTGTTGAAATAAAGGACAATCAACTGCCCCAAATTTGGTCCCACTTAATTTTTACTTTGCAGACATCTTTGAAAAAGTATTACACTATTATTATTTTTTTTCCGAAGTTAACGGACTTGAAAATGATGTATAGCCAATAGATATAAAGTCAGCCTAAGATTTGTATTAACAATTTATTTTTACTTAAGACTAGTGCTTAATTCTACAATCAAGGACGACCACACATATTATTATTTAGAAAGAAAAAAAAAACATCCATTTGATTTGGACATCTTCTAAAATCTTTTTTTTTTTAAAGTTAGAATAGGAATTTTATTAATAGAAATATAATACAAAAGTGGAGGGGGACATAAACCTTACCTCCAATACAAAAGTAAGTATACACTTAGGGGTCGTTTGGTAGGTTGTACTAAGTAAAATAATCTCTGTATAAAAATTGAATCCGTCCAATATAATGTTTGGTTGCTCAATTCAATTTATTCATACCTAATACATGGATTACTCATACCTCATAGGAGGGCGTAGCTAATACCAAGAAAACCATGGGATTACTAATCCCTGTATTAACTATATCTAGATAAGAGAATATTCAAGGGTATAATTGTAAAGAAGATTTTGTATAGTTTTAAACCAAACACAAGCTTAGATTTACATTGCATAGTTAATTTTTAATACAATGAACCAAATACTTGATAAAAAATAATCTCAACATTACAATCCATGCATTACTACTGTATTACTTGTGCTCGTACCAAATGACCCATTAGTCATGTGAGTGTGATAACTACGTATACCTAAAATGTGATCTTCTAAAATCATTGATGTCCCGCAGCTTTTTTTTAAAAAAAAAAAAATTTAGATGACACGTTGATTTTAACACATGTGCTTATTAATATTTGGCTAGTTGGCTCTCACTAATCCATATTTTGATTGCTTTTAATTTTTTTGAAAACGTATTTTTTTTGTATTTTTCTTTTTCAGTAGAGCAAAAAAATTGGAACGGATATATCTTTGTGAATATGAGAGATGGACCCAATTTGATTGTGCGAAAATTACTATCTGTCTCTATGTGACCACCTTTTAATTCCCAACAGGCCATCCCACAAAAGGAAAAAAGAAAGAGAAGGAAAAGAAAAACTCGAACAAAATTCAAAAATAAAATGAAGAAACAAAGAGAGAGAAAAGTGTTCTATTACCTGCTCCCTCTGTTTTAATTTACATATAGTGTAATTTGATTAAGTATGGAATCTAATTTAAAAAAAGAAAAGAAAAGAAAGACTCAAAAATTTATAATACTCAAATATTTATAGCCATACTTATGTTACTACAAAACCATGTTAATAATGGTGAAACAGAAAATTTTAAATATTCAAATGAAATAATAAAGAAAAATATTACAAAGAAAGAGAGAGATAATTCTTATTGAATTTCAGATGATTTGTAATAAGGTAAAGACCCTCTATTTATAGGAGAAAAAATGACTTAGTCACAAAATAACAAACTCTCTAAAAGATAGACACTCACTCTAAGTACAATTTTATTCATGACACTCCCCCTTGAATGTCTACTTAATCGGTAATGTGCCCCGTTAAAATCTTAATTAAAATAAAACCCAGTGGAAAAAAATTGTAGTAAAGAAAAAACAGTACACATATTTAATAATACGCCTTTTGGTTGTCTCGTTAAAAAAATCTTGCAAGAAAAATCTAGTGGAACAAAACCTTATAAGGGAAAAAGAGTGCAACGCGTATTAACTCCCCCTGATGAGAGCATCAATTCACATCTTTGAGCCTTCGCATCCCAATCTTTTACACTAGTTTCTTAAAGGTTGACGTCGGTAGAGATTTTGTGAACAAATCGTGTATTATCACTTGAACAAATTTGTTGCACATTGATATCACCATTCTTTTGAAGAAAATGTGTGAAAAATAACTTTTGTGAAATGTGTTTTGTCCTATCTCCTTTTATGAATCCTCTTTTCAATTGGGCTATGCATGTTGCGTTGTCTTCATACAAAATCGTGTGTATTTTGTCACACTTGAAATCATATTTTTCTCGAATAAGATGTATTATAGACCTCAGCCATATACATTCTCGACTTTCTTCATGAAGAGTAATTGTCTCAGCATGATTAGATGAAATAGCCACGATTGATTGTTTAGTTGATCGCCAAGATAGGGCAGTGCCTCCACATGTAGACACATAGCCTGTTTGAAATCGAGCCTTGTGTGGGTTAGATAAATACCCAGCGCCGGCATAACCAACAAGAGGGGGATTGCAATTGTTGCCATAAAATAAGCCCATATCAGTAGTCCCTTTTAGATACCGCAATATGTGTTTGATTCCATCCCAATGTCTCCTTGTAGAAGCAGAGCTATATCTTGCTAAGACATTAACTGAAAAAGTTATGTCAGGCCTTGTCGTATTAACAAGATATATTACTGCACCAATTGGACTAAGATATGGTACTCCAGGATCAAGTAGCTCTTCATTCTTTTCTAGAAGTCGGAACGCATCCTTATTCACATCAAGTGATCAAACAACTATCGGAGTACTTAATGGATATCCTCCAGCCATGTAAAACCGTTTCAATACCTTTTCAATGTAGGCAGATTGATGAACAAAAATCCCGTTTTTTCAATCTTTCCAAAATCTTTCATCTCGAATTCCTTCTTTAAATGATCAATTGCCTTTTGGAGTTCTGTAGGAGTTCCAATAAGTTTTATGTCATCAACATATACAGCAAGTACAACAAATGCCGATGTTGTTTTTTTTTTTAATAAAAATACTTGGACAAATGGCATCATTTATATTACCTTCCTTTAATAAATACTCACTAAGGCGCTTCATGATTGTGTTAGATCATACAAAGATCATTGCAATTTGATTGAAAATATTTTTCGGAACTTTGAATTTATGTGCGTTAGGAATTTTAAGTCCCTCGGAAATTTTTATGTATATCTCATTATCAAGTGAGCCGCAAAAGATAGCTATAACCACATCCATTAAATGCATGTCAAGCTTTTTACAGACAGCAAAACTAATGAGATAATGGAACGTTATAACATCCATAACAGGAGAATACGTCTCTTCATAATCGACACCAGGTCTTTGTGAAAATCCTTGTGTAACAAGATGTGCATTATATCTTTGTACCTCATTTTTCTCACTTCTTTTACGTACAAAGACCCATTTATAATCAACAGGCTTAACACCATTAGGTGTTTGGACTACAGGCCCAAAAACTTCACGTTTCACAGGTGAATCCAACTCAAATTGGATTGCTTATTGCCATTTTGGCCAATCACGTCTTTGTCGACATTCTCCAACAGATTGAGGTTCAAGATCCTCACTATCTTGCATAATGCTAGATGCAACATTGTATGCAAAGACATAATCCACCACTATATCCAATCGATTCAAATTTATCTCAATATCGATTGGATTTATTGGTAGTTCCTTATTTTCTTGAGTCTCATGCTCAATGATTTCATCATGAATCTAAGGATTAGTTAAATCGTGGATTTCTTCATGGGACTCTTTCGTAGTGTCATTTTGATCATTTGTTTTTCTTTTTCTAGGATTTCGATCCTTAGAACCTAATGGTCTGCCACTCTTTAGGGGTGCTTTTGACTCATTAGTTATGATACTAGAAGATTGTCCAACATGAATATCAATACGAATTGGAACATTCTCTACAGGGATATGTGATTTTGTTATCCTTTTCAGATTTGTAAATGCGTCTGGCATTTGAATTGCTATTTTCTGCAAGTGAATGATCTTTTGCATCTCTTTTTCACAAATAGAAGCACGTGGATCAAGATGAGACAATGATGGATTTTTTTACAAAATTTCCTGTTTGATTTCACCAATTTCTCCCGCTAATTTTGGGGGAAATGCCTCATTGAATCGATAATCTGCAAATCGAGCAGTGAACAAATCTCCAGTTAATGTTTCGAGGTAGCGACAAATGGAGGGCGATTTAAACCCAACATATATTCCTAACCTTCTTTGGGGACCCATTTTGGTGCGATATAGCGGTGCTACAGGCACATATATTGCGCTTCCAAAAATTCATAACTAGGATATATTAGGTTCATGACCCAAAACTAATTGCAACGGGGAATATTTATGATAATTTATATGTCTAAGACGAACTAGAATTGATGCATGCAAAATGGCGTGAACCCAAATAGAAGTGGGCAACCTCGTTTTCATGAGTAACGGTCTTGCTATCAATTGCAGACGTTTAGTTAAAGACTCTGCAAGGCCATTTTGAGTGTGAACATGAGCTACAAGATGTTCCATTTTTATCCCAATTGATAAGCAATAATCATTAAATGCTTGGGATGAAAACTCAACAGCATTATCAAGTCGAATAGACTTAATCGGATTATCGGAAAACTGTACCTGTAATCAAATTATTTGTGCCATTAATTTTGCAAACGCGAGGTTGTGAGATGATAATAGACACATATGAGACTATCTAGAAGATGCATCTATTAAGATCATAAAATATCCAAACGATCCACTAGGTGGGTGAATAGGTCCACAAATATCCCCTTATATACGTTCCAAAAATGCAGGGGACTCGATCCTAACCTTTGTTGGTGATGGTCTAATAATTAACTTGCCTTGATAACAAGAAGTGCAAGAAACTTTATTATTTAAAAGAATCTTTAAATTCTTTAATGGATGCTCATTTGAGTTTTCTACAATTCGTCTCATCATAATTGATCCAGGATGTCCCAATCGATCGTGCCGAAGTAGAAAAGTATTAAAATCGGTAATCTTTTGGTTTACGATAGAATGTACCTCAATTGTACTAATTCTTGTCCAATACAGGCCACAAGATAAAGATGGGAACTTCTCAATAACCCTCTTCTGGCCAGAGCCATTTTTGGTAACGATGAGATATTCAAGATTATTCTCATCAATTGTCGCAATATGATATCCATTTTGGCAGATATCTTTAAAACTCAACAAGTTCTTAGTCTTGGACTTGGAGGAGAATATTGCATTATCAACGATAGTATTGTTCCCCTAGGCAAAGTTATAATAGTTCTTCCAGAGCCTTCAATTAAATTACTACTACCAGAAATTGTAGTAGCATTTGTCTTACACATATTTAAATGAGAGAAATATTTCTTCTCTTTGAATAGTGTATATGTCGTACATGAATCAATTAAAAAAATATTTTTACAATTGAACTTTGCTTTGTGAGATATCTACATTTGCTTATTCTTCTCAAAGAACTTCTTGAGACGGTAGAGTCTCGTGCTGATAACGTGAAATGAAACAATAAAGAAGAATATATTGCAAAGAAAGAGAGAGGTAATTCTTATTGAATTTCAGATAATTTACAATGGGGTAAAACTCTTTTATTTATAGGGAGAAAATGACTTAACCACAAAGTAACAAACTCTCTAAAATATAAATATTCACTCTAAGTACAATTCTATTCATAACAAATACATAATTTTTAATGAACTAATGAAGTACTAATTTGACATAAAATCTAATAGAGGGAGTTTACATCTTATGCGAATAAGTTTATACTTTAGCAGTATCAAGAGACTATTAAGTTTTTTACTCTATTCCATGCGCTACATCAAATTTATTCAAAAGTAGCTAGTCATCATACAGTATTCTAGAAATCAATCATATTATTGATGAACCAAAATTCCCGTCGAAAAATAAAAGGTCAACTAAAATTTCAAACTTTGTAGAAATGGCATTACTATAAATTAGGGGTGTAAATGAATCGGAATGGTTCGGTTTTTATCTAAAACCAATCAAAATAACTATATCGATTTGAATTGGTTTAGTTTTATCAAATTTTTTGGGTTTTTTTTTTGTTACTTGAATAATATGTCAATCTTACTTTGTTAAATTTGTTATAAGTAAATATATGTTTAATAAAAATTAAAAAAATTGACAAACATGTGATCTATTAAATATTTTTATGAGAGAATTTTCTTAATAACACATGATAGTTATTTTTTTTAGTTGTCTGACAATAAATTTTTGTTGATGTACACTTTCAAAGTTAACCGAATTTAATAATTAAACATGAAAGTTAATACGATATCTAAATAATGATCTGTTATTTAATTTTCAATTATCGAAATACCACTTTAAATTCGAGAAAAATATAAGAATCTAAGAAATCTTGACATATGAATATGAAACAACCAAAGAGATTGAGCATTTGAATAACACTTGATGAGAAAGCGATCATACAACATATTACTTAAAGTTAATAAAAATGGAGCACTTCATATTCTATTAAATACTACATCCCATAAGAAAATCTCAAATATCTTCAGACAATTTTTAAGAAAATTCTATATAAAATCTTAAAAGTATATATAAAAATTATATATCGATTTGGTTCGGATTTTTTTACTCAATATCAAACTAGATCAAATTAAACCTCATCAAATATTTTAATCGATTTGATGTCGTTTTCCGGTTCGATTTGTATAACCCTACTATAAATGGGGAATTATCGATAAAATAAAGGTTTCACATTGGTGATGAATTTTATTGCAAATATCATTCTCTTCTGATATTATTACTTTGCTTTAATGTGCGTGTCTTAGTTTGGCACGATACAATTTGTTATACTTTTAAAATTATGGATCCAAAATAATATTTATTAAAAATTTATATATATTCTTCATGCTTTATGTTAAAAAATAATTCAATTGAATCCATAGCGAATAAATTACATCCGTCATTAGGAGCTGAGCATCCCACATATACAATAGAGTACCACAACTAGCAATTTCTGTTCATACCATATAAGTGAGTATATTGGAATTAAAAATCCAGATATTTATTGCGTAAAAATAGAAACAAGACTAAGGTGTAAGCATAAGTCTCATTTCCAAAATGAAAACTGAAAATTGAAATAGAAAAATAGAAAACATTAAAGCATACATAAGAAAATATTTTACAAAGGAAGTTATGGATGGAGGATGGTTTTTTGGTGAAGGGAAGAGAATATTTTTTCTTCCTATGGTTGTTGTAGTTGTTGTGTCTTCTGTTTTCATAGAACACTTGATTTATAGGTGTTGCAAACTTCACTTTGGGACTTCATTTTGTTTGAAGAATCTTTCTTTTTTCTTGTTCACGTGAAGTCTTCAGAGTCTGTCTTGTATTATTGTCCTTGATTTACTGTAGGTCTTGCATTATTGTCCTTGATTTACTGTAGAAGATGCCTTTCCATTGTATTGTCTCTTTAGTGCATTATTGTGTATGTGCCAGAGTCTTTCTTTTGATTCCTCTCACTATTATGACGACTGTCTGCTTCTAAGTGTCAAGATTATGTAAAGCTATTAAATCAAAACTCATTTCTGAATCATCATTTGGGTCTTGAGCATCTTGATAATTTATTCCCAAGTCATCATTTGGGTCTTGAGCATCTTGGTAATTTAGTTTATTATCTTCTCCCCGGCTCTGAGATATTTCTGAATTGGGATTTCTGATCATATGCTTGTCTTGCTTCTCCTTGTCTTGAAAGAATTTTTCTAATGTTTGTTTAACTATATCTTCTATTTTCTCTTCTTCTTTTTTTTTCTTTTGGTTGAGATTATTCCTTTCTTTTTCAATGCTTCTCCGTGTACCAATGTTCTAGGTAGTCTCCTTCTTGTTTGGCTTGATGAACCTTCATCTTTACTTTTTCGCAAAGTGACAGCCATAAACGGATTTTATAAGTCTTTACCGGCAACCGACTAGCTGTATCTCTATCTGATACAGTGGATTCCATGGCATTCATTGGAGAATGCACACCCTTCTCATCCATTTTATTTTGAAATTGAGATGGAGAACTCAATTGTTGTGAACTACACTATGCTGAGAGACAACTTAAGTTTGGGATTGTGCTAACTCAGACTTCACTGCTTGGAGTTTATGTTCTAATACTTTTACCTGCTCCACTAGTCTTGCTTTTTCTTGTACTAAAGACTCCTTCTTTTGGTTGAGTCTCTTGAAGGCTTCAGTCATCGATGAACAATGATCACAGAAAATTATCTTGTCTATATCTTTTTGAATATTATATTGAGGAATTTTTCTGGGTTTTGTCTGAGTGCTGGAGAGAAATAGTAATTTGGTCCTAATATACCCCTTGCATATTCTAATGCTTCAGTAAAATTATTAAAACCTTTAAAAAGAGGTTTATCTAAATCTTTTATAGAGTCTAAAACTTCTAACCATGTCTGAAAAATACCATTTGCCTTACCATGTATTACCACATAATATTTGAATTTTATTTCTTGGCTTTTGTCTGTAAAATATTGGCATAAAGCATTTAGAATTGCTATAAAATATATAGTGTCTTTTTTATTATATGTTATCCATAAATTATCTATCAAGCATCTCTGTGGTCTATCTATTATACATTCTGCTAAAACTCTAAATGACATATTTGAAGGCGAAAAAAATATTAAGTTATGTTTTCCGAACCATATTCTATCCATACTAGTCTGTTCTATTAATGCTTGTGGCTTAATTGACCTAAAAATATGTGTCTGAGGGTGAGGCTTTGACGCCCTTTCCCCTATCTTCAGTCTTGGGGGTTGTTGGTCTCATGTTATCAATGCAAAACATGTCTATTAGAAAACAGTAATTTTTAACCTACATAATTGGTGTGCTCAGTTATTATTTTTTTCTTTAATATGTTCAAATATTAAGTTATAGATTGATATAGTATCAACAAAGTTCAACCATCTTCTTCTACTGCTATTCTTTTTACTATCTTTTGGTGGAACTTTACTAAAGCTTCACAGTCAGTTCTAATTAATATTTTTGGTTTGTTTAATATATAGAGTCTGAAGTTGTTTAGTCCATAGATTACAGCTCATATTTCCTTTTTTTATATATTTACCTCTTTGGTAAGCATATATTTTTTCTTCACTTTTATCACTATATTTATTGGGTTTTGCTTTTAGGACTGTTCCCCATCTTTCAAAACTTTTATATGTTTCTATAATTAAATAGCCCGTCTCTAAGGGCATATTAAAGTCAGGAATATTTTTTATTTTATTTTTAATTTTTTGTATTAATTTGATATCTTCTGTATTAAAATATTTTTTCCGTAGAACCTGTCTTAGCATATAAGGGTCCTGCTATTTTGCCTAGATCTTTTATGAAATTTGTGGCGTAATTTACTATTCTTAGAATTCTGTGCAATTCTTTAGTATTGTCTAATTTGTGTGGCATTTTAAAGGCCTTTTTAGCTATATGGGATTGTAATTTAATTTTTCATCCCCTAAAACTACTCTTAGGAAATTTATATAACTTTTAAATAATTCCATCTTCTTTTTACTAATTATTATTCGGTTATCTACGAATAATCTGAAAACTATTTGTAGAGGTCCTTAAGTGTTCTTTTATTTCTTTATTGGATACTAATATGTCGTCTACATATACTAAAATAAATCTTTTATATTCTCCAAATATGCTGTCCATTTTTCTTTGAAAAATAGGTGGAGCTGTTTTTAGTCCAAATGACATTACTGACCATTCGAAATATCCTTAGGGCAAGTGAATGTTGTCCATTCTATACTTTCTTCGTGCATTTTTACGTGCCAATATCCTGATTTACAATCGAATTTGCTAAATATCCTCTTTTTTTGTATTCTATTTATTAACTCTATTTTATCAGGTAACTTATATCCGTCTGTTTTATTAGTATCATTAAGCCTTTTATAATTTATTACCATTCGTGCCTTTTCTCTTATTATTTCACCGTGATTCCTTACCATGAAGGTAGACGATCTATGTTTAGAGGTAGATCTCCTTATTGCACCTAAATTCATAAGCTCTTTAATTTGAATTTTAAAATCTTCTATATCTTGATTTGTGGGTTCTATTGAGGTTGTCTTGATTATATATTCTGGATTTATTATGTCTAATTTACACATAATTTTATTATTTGCCCAGTGTTTTAAAGATTTTTCTCCTATTATTTCTATTTCATCTAACAATTTTACTATATTGTCTAAATCCTTTTGATTTTTTATTATTCCTATTGTTTCTATTCCTGTTTTAAAATTATATAACTCTGTTTCAACATCTATCAAGGTGTAATCTTTTTTTAATATATCTTGATTTTCATCATCTTCTAATAGCAAAACTTTAGATTCTTCCTTTATTTTACAACATATATTTTTATTTTTTACATTCTTTACAACATTCCTTTTGTTTTTCTTGCAGGTCTTTCTGGTCTGATTTCAGGGGTGTTCTTATTTTGATTTCAGTATTTATTGTTTGTACTGGTGAAAACTATTACTCCATCTTTACTAAGTAAACAACTGTCATTATTATGTAATATGAAACTTAATCCTAATACAAAATTTACATTTATATTTAAGTCTCTTACCCATATTTTATCTACTTGTAGCTAGGCTTATAAAAATCTAAATATGTGTTTACAAAGCTAATTTGTGATTTATCTACATAATGTCTATATATATTATGTGTTCCGTCCATTTGAAGTGGTGCTACTGGTTTATCTAGGGTTTAATTAAATTTTGTGGAACTATTTTTTTATTTATTATACACTTTGTACATCCGGAATCTACTAAGGCCAATGTCTCTATTTCGTAATCCTCTATTTTTATTCTCGCAAGTATTTTTATAGTACTTATTTTTCTATCTTCATTACGTACCAGCGCATCATAATTTTCTATGCTCATTAATTCTTTATTGTGTAGGGGTTCTGTTGTATTATCTTCGCTTTCTTCCAATTTCGTTTTCCTTTTTCGAATTTTTGTATACTCTTTTCTAATTTATTTTTTCTCATTTCTAATGTCATTACTCTTAAATTAAGTGTAGGATCATTTATCTCTTTGTATTTTTCTTCTTTATTTAGTTTTATTTCATATTTCTTTTTCTACGCATATAACGCATCCTTCTAAATAACATAGTTTACACTTAGCTCTTTTATCTTTACTAGAATACCATTTACATATAAAATATTGATTACTATCTAATCCGTTATTTCTCTCAAACTCATGGTTACATTCTTCAGATATATTTACTAATGTGTTTACCTGTATTTCTTCTAAATCTAACTTTTCTGATCCTATCTCATTTATTAATTCTTCTTCATCTGATTCTAGGGAGTCTAGTTGATTTTGTTCTTCCACATCTATACTTACTACAGAGTATATACTTTCATTATCTGATATATATTCGTCTACATTTATTAAGGTTTCTTAAAAATCTTCTATTAATTGCAAATTTCTTGTCTTGCTATCGATCCTTTTTGGGCATGTATTTGCTAAGTGTTCTATGCTTTCACAAGTGAAACATTCTAATTTATTCTTATAATTTCTCTCTGTCCTGCATTTTCTAACATGTCTATTTCCATCTAGATAAGGTTTTTTAGCAGATGATTTTCTAAGATAATAATTCTTTCTAGTATAACCTCTTATATTTTTTTTTTATTTATCCTTGTCATAATTTTGGGTTGTGTATACTATATTCTTACAAAAACGCATATCATTTTGTTTTAATTTTTTTTGTATTTGTATATGTGTATATTTTTCTTGTAATATTTTCATTATGTGTTATATTTTGTGTCGTATAGATCATTTTGCATTCGGGTTTTGTATTGCTCCTTCTCTTTTATACCATCTTTATTCTATTTCTCTACCTAGAACCCCTGGTAATTTATTAAATAATTTTTTACCTAATTCTTGGTCAAAAGCATTTTCGCTGATAGTACAATAATAAAAATAATCATTTAAGAAATTTTTTATGTAATGCCAACTACCTATACTTAATTGTTCTAGGCTGATTAATAGGTTTTTTTGTAAATTGACTAATCCACTATTTGGATCTTCTCATGTTATTAAACTATATATTTTATTTGTGAAATTATAAGGATTTGGTCATGTTGCTATTAAAGCTTGAAATTCTTGTTGGAATTCGGACTTATAAGCTTCCTATAAATCCTTTTGTTGATTCTCCTAAGAAAGTTTTCATATATTTATACATTATTTCTGCATCTGTATGTGATAGGTTTTCATATAATCTGCTACTACTATACGTTTTCAAAGGTCTATTACTGAGTTCCACATTTGTGGATCATGGGCAGGTATATTTAATAGTTTGCCTTTATTACCTCCTTCCTGTAATCTAATAGGTTCCTCTATAGGCATTCTTTTTCCTGCTGGTTTTATATTTTCTATTTCTATTTCTATTTCTTGTCTTTTTCTGTAAACCCTTCTTCTAGTACATTTCATGTACTAGTATCTACTATACTTTATTGGTTTGTTCTCTGAAATGGACTAGAACTAGTTGACTCAATTAGTTTTTTTTTTTTTTAGCTTATTAAGGAATCTATTTCTATGTCTTCATAACTATCTTGCATTTCTCCTAAAAATTTTATCAAAACTTTCTAATTTCTTTTGTGAAATATCTCTGCTCTATATCCCAATTTTCTATCCTTAATTCACATTTCTTAAAATGTTCTTTTATTTCTCACAAGGTTAATCTTCCTAGTTTACATCTTTTACATTGGAAACTCCTGTTTTTATTTTTCTTAGTGAGTTCCCGTGCTTGTTCTAAGGTTGTATCTACTTCAAAGTCATTATGTTTTATTTTTATGTTCATGAATTCAGTATTTTTTAATGTACTTTCAGTTTCATCATCGAGTTATTTTTGAGTAGTTTAATTATAATCTGTAAATCTAATTGAGGTTTCATCTTCAAAGTTTGTATACATTAAATGAGATTCTGATTTTAGTATTTTTTTTTTTTGCAAAGTCTTCTAAATTTCATTCTAATCCTGCATATTCTTCTGGGTTTATCTTTATGGCTTTTATTAATTTTATTCCTTTATTTTCCATTACTTCTACTACATCATCTACTTTAATTTTAAATTTTGTGTTACTATTAGTTGCCATTTTTCCTATGAACCCTATACATATTAATAAATTATTTCCATTATTCATTTCTTCATAACCTTTTGTCTGTATTCCTATTTTAATCTTTTCCAAATTCTGTTAAGTTTATCATAGTGTCTGGGCTTATGTAAAATATTCCTCCATTTTTTGTCATATCTACTTCCATTAAACCTATTATAGATTTCTTTAAATCTAACCATCTATCATCATATACTACAACTAATATTTTAGTTCGTAAATTTGTTCTAGTTAGTCCTTTTAATCCTATTACTATTAATCTCATATGCATTAAATTCTTTTTATAATTTTTTATTTATCTTACTAATTCAGGATTAATCAAGTTTAGGATTGCAACCTTATTTCCTATGGCTGATATCTGTTCTTCTCGATAATGTCTATATAATTGTGAGCTATTTGAAAAATATCATACATCATATAATATTTTTAGGTTGAATAACCTTAGTTGATTTTGTTGGAAAATCTGTATATCTTTATCTATATCTATTTTTCATCTAATTGCTAATTTTCTTATTGTCTCTTTCTTGTTATGATTCGTGATAACATATTATTACCTCTTCAAAAACTTACTATGGGTCTTTCTTCGTTTGTTCTTCTTGACCTACTTGAACAAAAGTCCATTTTTGAGGCTTTCTTACTAATTTAGGTCTTTCCTTTTGGGGTGTTATTTCTACCTTTTTTAATTGTTCTATCAAATCTTCTACCTCTCTATTCTTTGGATTTTCTATTTCAGTTTTTACTTCTTTGTCCTTAATAATTTTATCTAATTTCTTATTAACTTCTAAAAGTAATGCTATTATAGTGTTATTTTATTTTATTACTATCTGGTCTAACCTTCCTTGAGGAATGTAGTCCGTAAATCCTTCTGGATTGAGCCGAAATTTTATTGTTAGTTTTAATTCTTTATCATATACTAGATCTAAATCATTCATGAAAGAGAAATCTCTTTTAGTGATCCTATTGTTTCTTCTAATACACTTATATCACTTGTTAATGCTTCTACCTGATGTGTTATTTTTTCTACTAACTTAGTCGTTTGAATTTCTAATTCTTTAGGCTTTTCGGTAATAGTTCTGATTAATTATTCTATCTCTTTTTTTTTGTAGGTATTTTTTCGAAGTTAAATTTATTTTTTTAAAACTGTAGTTTTCTATCTATCTCTAGTTCTTGTGATTTTAAAAGGTCAAAATTTTGTTGTAATATTTCTAAAACCTTTCTTTGTTTATTTTGTAAAGACTCTATTATATCTAGTGTTCTTATTATATTTTTATTATTCTCTTGCGATTTTTCACTGAAATTAATTATTAAATCGACCAAAGTATTATATTGTTTGTATTCTATATGTAATATATGCTCTCCACTGTTGAAGTTACACTTTATGATTAAAGTTTTTCTAATATTCTATATTTCTTTCTGGATATATTCTTAAGTCTGGATATTCTAAATTTTTTAATTTATCTATTATGCTTGTTTTGATTTATCCCAATGGTATCCACACTTTGGTCTCTTTTAGGAATTGTATTATATGTTCTATGTATCCTATCTCAGTTCTTATTCCTTGTAATTCCCAATTTATGAAAGATATTGTTCTTCACTTATAATACGTAGTACTACTCTATTTACTATTAACTTTGATAATTTTTGTTTAGCTAATTCTAAAATTGTTATTAGAAGTTTTACTATTTTCTTTGATTTTCTTCTTCTTTCTACATCTCTATTTAGATACCAATAATTTATAGATATTTGTCTAGTCAACGGGTGTTGTTTCATAAATATGTATTTTAGTACTGTTTGAAAGGTGTTGTTATCTGCTTCTTAGAGACTCGAGCTTTTATGTAGCCTAGTAATCTAGATTCTAATCTTGATATTGTATCTATTAGTTGGTTTAACTTTTGGGATACTTTTTTGTTCTATTTAGCCTGATATATTCTGGGTATAATCTATTTAATTCATCTTTTACTTCTTGATAAGAGCCTGCTTTTAACATTTGTTACCCTAAAGGGATATATTTTATATGACTTTTGATGAATCTTATATAATTTCGTCCCTGTTTTATCTCGTTATTGGAATTGTATATTTTCCAAGTAAGGTAATTCTTAAAAGTTTCATCGTGTAATTCAGCGTCTAATTCTTTTTTGTGAGGTTTGTTTAAGATGTTCAAATATTCTTCAAGTTTTATTCGAAAATCTTTTGTATTTTTAATTTTTTCTAAAGAAAAAAATATATTATAAAGTTGTGGAAACTAATAACTTTGGTAAGATTATGTTGTCTCATAAGTGAGCGGTCCAAAGACCTCAAGCTCTAATACTAAAGTGAGAGAGGAATATGAATATAAAAGTTAAAAAGTGATAAAGTTAAAAGGGATATAAGATGATGGGAATAATATAAAATTTTACTCGGTACTCTCTCTCTCTTGATCAGTAGACCTGTATCGTTAATATTTTATCAACTGACATTTACTCTTTTATATATATATATATATATATATATATATATATATATATATATGCAAATATGACAAACCTGTCATAAGCTTTTAAAGACATTTGCAACTTGCAATGTCAATTATGAGAGGTATTCTTAGCAATACTCAATAAGTTTTTGAGGGACTTATTTCGGAATAATTTTGAAATTGTGACATTTGACTGTACTATTTGCCACATATTTTAATACCAAACAGAAAAAAAAAGAAGAAAAGAAGTTTGCAAAAGAAAAAATTGCAAGTTTGATTCTAGTCCTTTCGCATTAAAGTGGAAAAACAAATTAACACCTTTGACGCCTAACTTGT
This sequence comes from Nicotiana obtusifolia, assembly GCA_002018475.1. Lineage (NCBI taxonomy): Eukaryota > Viridiplantae > Streptophyta > Magnoliopsida > Solanales > Solanaceae > Nicotiana > Nicotiana obtusifolia. Next base: position 253,922 of record MCJB01006069.1, on the reverse strand, counting down.
TCTTAAACGCCGGCAATGTGAAAGTATTTCGAAAATATCGACATTGCATTAGGAGAAAGGCAATATTTTAGTTTTTGTTTTTAACAAGAATCAAAAGCATACGTCTAAAGATTTTAGTCTAGTGGTAAAAGTACAATACATATATGTCAATTGGTACATATTACGAGTTTAAGCATTGTTGCAAATAATATTTGATATTTAAGTGGATAAATATAGAGGAATGAACTCATTGTGTAACAAGTTTCGAACCATATATCATTGCTCTTAGAATTTTTTATTGCAAATATAAAGAAAAAAGAATTAGAAGCATAGTTTGACTACTTACGATGAAAGTTCATAGAAATTTAGTTGTGAGTCCACTAAAAATCTTGACCCTTAGAGACATTTTAATACAATAATGGCCATACTAATTGCGTGGAGGAATTGCTCACACAGGGTTGCGATAAATCTAAGCAATAATACTAATATTCTAAGCAACACGATAATTGTCGTCAACAGGTGTTACATTAAAACTATATTTTATGTTCCATGAGTTCCCTTACTTTCTTTCATCAAACAATCTTGAGAAGACGAGACAAAACAACTAGTAGGTCAAAGACTTAAAAGAATTAACGCTTATGTTTCAACAATCTTAGTCTATCGATCAGTCAGTGCATACCTCGACTAATTTATTATACTTACTATTTAACAATCTTAGTTTATTGGTCAGCCAGTGCATAAGTTCACCAATTCATTAAGTATATGTTATCTCAAATCAATACAAGGAGTAAGTCTATATATCAAAGTTTAGGCAAATGAAAAAAAATCATTGGCATATCTTGGCTATGTATAACTCGACTAAATCACTAAGTATCTGTTATCTTGTAATAGCACAAACATCGACTAATTCATTAAGTACCTGCTATCTCGTAGTAGCACAAACACCGAAACTCTTGTCTATCAAAATTTAACCATTTTCTCACTATAATGAAGCACCACCAACCCTACTCCCCCCTTTAATCAATGAAAAAAAATTGTCCAGCAATCTTGATTTTAACCAATTTTGATTTTATACACTACTCATTTTGGTAAAACAATCTCAATAACCAAAAAGCAACAAACACATTAATCTCACGTCCAAACTAACTACCAACCATGCCCAATCTGTCCAACTAAAATTTAAGGTTAGTAGCAATATTTCAGGACCAAGTGGCCTTAGATTTTATAGAAAAGCTTTGGAATGAAATACAGGCTGTTATATTTCAGCTTACAAAGTCCAAAATAATCTCTAAATAGATAACATCTCTCATCTACCTTTAGTTGTTGATATCATTTGCTTGGCAAAGCAACCAAAAAAGTACCTTACATCCTATCAAGCAAATATTGGCCCAGCAATCCATGAGACTTATCATCAATACTCTACTGGCAAAGTAATTGGATTTTCACATCAGTAAACTCAAAGCTACTTCCACTATATGAAGACAATAATGGTGTTCAAGATTTTAATTCACTTCCACTAGTCAGTAAGCAGTTCACTATATAAAAAGCACATGACACGATAAATCTCTATCCTTAATCAGAAGTCTCGGATTTATAGCTGGCAGAGCAAATGATAGAACAATATGATTAGGAGTTGTAACTTTTAAATCCCAACTACAAGAAACTGTCAATTGAACAAATGGCAAGAGAGCAATCAACATATAATGTCAATGTCACAAACCACATGCTAAATCATAATCAAATTAGGTAAAAGAAGAGCCAAATATCATAAAGTTCATATCCATATCTCATTACTAATATCACACTAATTCAAAACAAGAGACAATAGATAAAACAGTCTTGAGACTAAACCAACATTGAGATTAAATAGACCTTTGGACTGCTCTAGTAGCAAGGGAAAAACCCTAAGGAACTACCATCTCAATTTCCTTCTAACACAAGATGCAGATACCTCAAGAATCAAAATCTCTCTTAAACAGACAGTACATATTACTCAACTCACTCGAAAGCAATAAAACCACGGTCTCAAGAATCTAATTTAACAATTCTTAAGACATAAAAACTCTCTACTAATATAGATTAACTAATATTTAATACTAATATATGAATATAAAAATTCCTATAAGCTGCAAAACTTATGGGCATAAAGCAATATTGAAGGGTGTTGTTGTTCCATTCATCAAAGGAGCTGCAGTTGCTTCATCCATCCAAGCACAAGATTCATTATATCCATCAAAATCAAAGTCGAAATCGAAATCAGGCAAACCAGTAGGCAATTGCTCATCACCTTCAAGTCCATTTATCGGCAAATCCTCAAAATCATTCACCACAAAATCATCAAGATTCTGACCAAAATCATCACTACCAGCAAAGAACAAATCCATCTCCATATCAAACTCAATTCCTGCTCCAATCTCAGCCAATGATAAACTATCCTCCATCAACCCCAGCTCATCCTTCGCCTTTTCATCATCGTGTTTGATGAAATTGACTTCAAAGGCGGAAGTCAACGAGTCCATTTCGAGTACTGATGCCGGGGAAGTGTGTGAAGTGTGAGACACCAAACTCTCAGCTGAATTCTCCTCATTGTTTGAACTCTTTTCAGACACATTAGTACTAGAGTTATTATTGTTCTTAGCCATTGAGTCGAATTCGAGGCGTTTCGTTTCATAAGCTAAAGAAGCTTCTTCAGCAGTATTATAAGTACCAAGCCAAACCCTTCTACCTTTAAAAGGGTCACGAATTTCAGCAGCCCATTTTCCCCATTTCCTTTGACGTACACCTCTGAATTTCCCTGGACTTAACCTCTGTTGATTCGAGCTCAGGGTTTTAGCTAAAACCCTTTTCTTTTTCGGGTTTCTTTCACCATTATTGCTATCTTGGCAAGAACTTTCAGTAATTTCAACAGGAATTTTGACTTTGACTTTTTTGGGGCTAATGTTACCAATAGGCAAAGTAATTTCCCTAACAAAACGCTTGAGCTTAGGCTTGATATCATTGACCCGTTCATCATCAGACGAATCAGTTGCATCCGGATCGTTACAAACGATCCGAATTTTTCTCATGGGTTGACCCGTTTCGACTCTGTTTTTCGATTTTTGTGGTTGTTTCTGAGGCTCAAACATTTTCAAAACCCCTCAAAATATGCCCAGAAAATTGATTTTGGTTTTATCAGTAAAAAGAAACAAAAATGAAAGGATTAAAAGGTCAAAACTGCTAAAATAATCAGGAAAATTTCTGGGGTACTAAGTAAGAGGTTGTCTCAAGAGCAAAATAGGATGTAAAAATCTGTTTATATGAAATCCACCAAAACACACAACACCAGAACAAGTCCTGTAAAAAATCAACAAAAACCCATATCAGATCAGCAAAATAAAAAACAAAAAATCCAACCAAAAAAAAAACACAAGAATGGACCATAAAAGTCATTAGTCTAAAACCACTAGGGTTTAAGGATAAGAATATTTACCTTTTGAGCCTCAAACGCATCGAAATAATTGGAGAAAACAGTGAAATCTTCTGCTGAGGAAAACAGCAGAGGATTTGTTGCATACACAGAACAAAAATCACTGAAAATCTTGCCGACATAAAATCAATCTCCCCTTCCTCTACAGAAACAACCTCTTTTCTTCCTTCAGTTCTTCAACCCCAAAAATTAAAAGCCAGCCAAAAAAAGAAAGAAAAAAATATGATCAGTTACTCCTATTTATAGATAAATAAGAATAAATCTCTCTATACCAAAACCCGAAGAAATAAGATTAGGAATCTATGGCTAAAAATTTTCCCCACCCTCAGTATCTGACAAAAGGTAAATTTCGTTACCCTTCTTTGCCTTTTGTACTATACTATCACTACAATACTGTATGGTGTGTTTTCTAGTGTGTGTGTGTGTGTGTGTGTGAAATTACAAGGGGCTATGTGTGTGTGTGTGTGTGTGTGTGTGTGTGTGTGTGTAGAGAGAAAACCAAAAGTGACCAAGACTTTACCAAGTCTGAAAAATTCGCAAATCTCAATACAAAAACCAATTTAAAAAGAACAAGTTTTAACATTAAATAATTAGAAATTGGTCTGAATATGTGTGTACGTACCTGTTTTTTCTGGTCTTTCACGTCCTTTTCTTCTCTGCTTTTTTACTCTGCTACACTGTTGTAATTGTTTTTCTCTCTCACTCTTTCCCAAGTGGTCAAAATTTGCATTAAATAGAGAGGGTTTTAAGTAATTGTAGTGGGTGAAAAAAAGTGAGAGAGAAAAAGTGTGTATAAAATGTGTGAAAGTAATTCTTGGTATGAAACTTAATGACTGTTTTTATGTGCCATTTTGTATGTATATATGGGATGTTAATGTATTATGAGCTGGCATGTCATACATGTCATGATATGCATGAAAATTCACAATTAGCTGACTGTCTCTACCACGCGCGGGCAGATATCGTGTGATTCATTCTCCAATCTAAGTGGCTAAGGGGTCGTTTGGTACGAACACAAGTAATGCAGGGATTAGTAGTGCATGGATTAGTAATGCAGGGAATAGTAATGCAGGGATTGTAGTGTTGGGATTATTTTTTATCAAGTGTTTGGTTCATTGTATTAAAAATTAATTATGCAATGTATAAGTTTGGATTTAGTAATTTTAAGTCTTATCCATGTATAGCTAATCCATGGATTAGTAATCCCTTCCTTTCCATGGTATTAGTTAATCCCTCATATGAGGTATATCTAATCCATGTATTAGGTAGGAGTAAATTGAATTGACCAACCAAACATGGTATTGGACGGATTAAATTTTTATACGGGGATTATTTTGCTTAATACGGCCTACCAAACGACCCCTAAATGTTATATTGGTAGTCACTCTTAGGGTTGTGCATTTGAATCGGATATCCGAAGTCCGAACTGATCCATTCAATTTCTAATTTTGAATTTTAAATTTTGAATATTTGGATCGAATTTTCGATTATATTTATTAAATTTTTGGATTTCCGAATCGAATTCGAATTGGTAATATTTTAACCCGGTCTGATCTGAAATCCGAAATTATTATGATATGTATAAATATTAAACTTTAATTTCGGATAGCCAGTACTTCTTTTACATCTTCCTCCAAGTTATTACCTTTACAATTGCTGGATTTAGCTACATTGGCACCATAATACCCTCATAATTGTAGAAACATGAATTTTTGTCGTTGTATTGCCTCTTCTACAAAGAAAATATAAGTATGAGTTTTACAATTCAGAGGCATAACAACTCGATCCTCCAGAGAAATATTTTCTTACAGATACAATGATGATAAATGGGATAAAAAGCAAAGAGATATTTGTATTAGCACATAACACAAATGAAGCAGATAAGGTAGATGCATTAGCCAATTAGATAAGCAATACTTCACCGTCAAGAAAGGAAAGAAGACTTCCATCTCCAAGTTTAACTGAGACATAGCTCCCTTTTTTTTTGGGGGGTGTGAAGCTGTGTCAAACCAAAATACCCAACAAGTATTAGCTCTCCCTGAAAAGGAGGTGATCCAGCCGCACCTTCCAGTACTGCTACCTTTTTACGGCTTCACTCCAGTCACTAGCCCTGCATTTGGCATCCCCTCCTTGCGGTTAAGGTAACGACTTCGGGCATGGCCTTAGTTTGACGGGCGGTGTGTACAAGGCCCGGGAAAGAATTCATCGCCGTATGGATGACCGGCGATTACTAGCGATTCAGGCTTCATGCAGGCGAGTTGCAGCCTGCAATCCGAACTGAGGATAGGTTTTTGGGGTTAGCTCACCCTCGCGGGGATCACGATCCTTTGTCCCCGACCATTGTAGCACGTGTGCCGCCCAGGGCATAAGGGCCATGATGACTTGACGTCATCCTCACCTTCCTCCGGCTTATCACCAGCAGTCTGTTCAGGGTTCCAAACTCAACGATGGCAACTAAACACGAGGGTTGCACTCGTTGCGGGACTTAACCCAACACCTTGCGGCACGAGCTGAATCAGAAATGTCACGAAATCCCCTGCTCTTCGGGGTGGCCCTCATCGTCGAGGAACATGTACTAAGGAGACAGGAACATGTACTAAGGTGTATGTGTGACTCGTTTAGATCATGAGCTAGCACAAAAGCAAGAAAACTACTTTTGCAGTATCAATGGTACGTATAATCCGATCCAAAATTTAAAATATTTATCCGATTTAAATTTTAAAATCCGATCCGATATTAATTCGGATTGCATTTTGTAGAATCCGAAATGTGCTAAATTTGATCCGATCCATGCACAATCCTAGTCACTCTAAAGGACTAATAATTAGTGGGCATTTGGACATAAGAATTGTAAAAAAATTAAAAGTGTAATTGTAAAAATTAGTGGGCATTTGAACAAGAATATAACTTTTGGATATTTTTGAACTTTTTGTACGTGATCTGCAATTTTGAAAAACAGCTTTTTAAAATTTTTTAAATTTTTGAAAATGTTCAAAATTCATCTTCAAGTAGGAATTGAAAATTGTATAGCCAAACAATAATTTCGAAAAAAGGTAAAATAATTCTTATGTCCAGACGGGCTCTTAGAAATTAACCAATATCTCGTGAATTCTAATTTTTTAATTTAATTTTCAATTCAAATATCCAGAATTATTCATTATTAAAATTAAACATTTTAAGATAAAAGTAGTATTAACTAATTCCTAAATAACAGTAATGTTATTTGTATAGTTCCCCGCAAAATGTGGTTTTGTACGGGTTATATTTAGGTGCGTGTGTTTCACGTAGGGAGATGGAGCGTGAATAAAGAGTGATGGCGTTACAGTTTATGTAGTGGGGTAGGAGAGTAATGCTGCGAATCCGGGGCGAGGCCGTTTCAGATTATCAAGAGGAGTACAGCTATATTTTCATTGGACGAAATTGGGGCTATTAAGGTTTAATAATTACGAGAACGCCACTGACAAGGTACTTGGTTCCCAAGGTACCGCCTTAAAAAAGAAACAAGTTTTTTTTAAAGTAATTTGGTCGTACTTTCTGCTTTGGCTTTTGATTTTCTTCTTTATTTAGGACTAGATTTTATTTACTTACTTTTCTTCCTTTTTAGGTTTCGTTTTAATTATTATATTCATGATTTTGTTCTTCATTTGGTACAATTTATTTAATCTTTAAGATGTCTACAATTTGTAGAAATTTATTACTCCTCCCTTTCTAGTTTACATAAAAAAATTCTTTGTTAGAGTAGTATAATTTAAATAGAATTATACGTATTTATATTTTAAATAATATAACTTATAAACAATTTTTTTATTTGATCAAAAATTATTATAATCATGCAAATGTTACGATATTCCTAAATAATAATTTTAAAAATTTATAACTACACCAATATATTTTTGTATGTTTAAACAGTAAGTTTCAAAAGCTTTTTTTTAAAATTTAATGAGTCAAGATAATTAAGGCGGATGAGGTATCAGTTTTGTCTTCCGATAATATTAAATTAAACTGCAAGATGCAGAAAAAAATATTTTAGGGCGGAAAGTATTTAATTAGATGTGTATTGGGTTGTTGTAACCTTTTCCAATCTATAATACTCCTTGAATTCAAGGTTTGTCTATTCAAGGTTTCACTCCGTCAAGGTGATCAAAGTTCACGTACTCCATATAATAGAAATTTCTATTATAAATATCGGATTCAGTTGAATTAAGTATTAACGCATAAAAATTGCATCCATATTAGCCAGGAGCAATGTGGATATGCATATTCTCGTCTTAAAATAATGATGAAATTTAATATTAAGTTTAAAAAAATTATGATTTCTTAAATTTATCTCAAATAGAAAGATAATGCAAAAAAAAAAGGTGCTAAAAATGGGATTACTCATTTTTGAATGTCGGAGAACCTTTGACCACAATAATAACATACTCTCAGATAGACACTCGACTCAATAAAATTATTTTTAAAACCTAAGAACCTTTTCTCACGGAGAATAAGAATAAGAAGAATCATGTGATATAGGATGCTTAGCCAGAAAAAGATTTTAAGAATTTTTCTTTATTAGTATTTCACTCTTTGTTTCAGAAAGGTACCAAATCGAATCTTGTGCATGTAGAGTTTGACCAAGAAAAGAAAAGGAAATGTCTTCTCGTGCATGAGAATAGCTAACAAATATTAGAATTATTTTAGTGATAAGCAACATTCACAAAGTACAAAGTCAACTTGTTGGAGCATCAAGTCTGGTTCAAGCTTAAGTTTAGATTAGTTCTAATCAGTGGCGGATGCAGTTAAGTGGCACCGATTTCATGTAAACTCAGTACTTTTAATGCGTTATATATATTTAGTTGTCAAAATTTATTAAAATTAAATTACAATAAATAACAAATATAAGCTTATAATTTAAAAAGATAACATATTTCATGCTAAAAACTTTAAAATTAAATCCAAAATTAAAGTCCTAGTTTGTCTCTGGCTCTAATGGGTGCACTACTTCATATTCGAAATTGGGGACGGAGTTTAATAAGAAGTAGTGGCTTACGCTACTTATACGTATTTATATTTAAAATAATATAACTTATAAATAATTTTTTTATTTGATGAAAAGTTATTATAATCATGCAAATGTTACGATATTCCTAAATAATAATTTCAAAAGTTTATAACTACAACAATATATTTTTGTAAGTTTAAACAGTAAGTTTCAAAAGCTTTTTAAAAAAATTAATGAGTCAAGATAATGAAGGCGGATGAGGTATCAGTTTTGTCTTCCGATAATATTAAATTAAACTGCAAGATGCAGAAAAAAAATATTTTAGGGCGGAAAGTAATTAATTAGATGTGTATTGGGTTGTTGTAATCTTTTCCAATCTATAATACTCCTTGAATAGTTATAATAGAATTTCTATTATAACTATTGGATTCAGTTGAATTTAGTATTCACACATAAAAGTTGCATCCATCGTAGCAACGAGCAATGTGGTTATGCATATTCTCGTCTTAGAATAATGACGAAAGTTTAAAGAAATCGTGATTTCTTAAATTTATCTCAAACAAAAAAATAATGCAAAGGAAAAAAGGTGCTAAAGATGGGATTACTCATTTTTGTATGTCAGAGTACTTTTTACAACAATAATAACATACTCATAGATAGACACTCGACTCAATAAAATTATTTTTAAAATCGAAGAACCTTTTCTTATGAAGAATAAGAATAAGAAGAATCATGTGATAATGGGATACTTAGCCAGAAAAAGATTTTAAGAATTTTTCTTTATTAGTATTTCACTACTTTTTTTCAGAAAGGTACCAAATCGAATCTTGTGCATGTAGAGTTTGACCTATAAAAGAAAAGGAAATGTCTTCTCGTGCATGAGAATAGCTAACAAATATTAGAATTATTTTAGTGATAAGCAACATTCGCAAAGTACAAAGTCAACTTGTTGGAGCATCTAACTATTAATACGTTATATATATTTAGTTGTCAAAATTTATTAAAACTAAATTACAATAAATAGCAAATATAAACTTATAATTTAAAAAGATAATATATTTCATGCTAAAAACTTTAAAATTAAATCCCAAAATTAAAGTCCTAATTTTTCTCTGGCTCTAATGGGTGCACTACTTCATATTCGAAATTGGGGACGGAGTTTAATAAGAAGTAGTGGCTTACGCTACTTACGATTTGAATAGAAGAAAATGATTAGATAAAGATTTCTTGTGTCTTTTTAGAACACTTATGTGTAACAATAACAATAATAATATACTTAGTATTATCCCACGTTGTAAGGTCTGAGGAGGGTAGTGTGTACGTAGAACACTTATGTGTATAAAAATAAAAATATTTTATATAAAACTAATTTTATTTTTGTAAAGGAGTGTAAAATCAATAGACCTAAATATCGAAGGAAATTTTAATCGACAACTTTTCTTAAGAAGGAGATACATTCAAATTACTCTTATAATTCTTAAGAAGAATGCCTATAACCTATTAAGTCAAATTACAAATACTTTTTTGAGCAAATAATATGAAACTTGAGCAGTTGATCTAGTTTTTTCGTCGGCTTTTATAAAATAAATTCCTCTTCCTACTTATTAATTCTTGTACCAGTAATATTGACTATTTTAACAACTATGGTATTAACTTTATTGCAGTCCATGCTACTCCCCTGCCACCTTTGCCTACCATACTATTTTTTAAGCCACCTTTCTGCCTCAAGCATATAAAAATGTAGATATATATATATATATATCATGTAGTATATACTTATTATTGATTCAAAAAGTGTCAGTCAATACTCAATAGTTGAAACCTATTTTTCTTTTTCAAGACTTTTTATTTTGAAGAACTGGTGCTCTTTGAATCCAGAGATGATTCTATGATCGTGCGCCATTATGATACTTCTGTGATTCAAGTGTATTTTAAAGTAAAACAATGAAGCCAATTGGACTTGGTCTTATCTATCATATAGACACAATATGTATAATTAGTTTCTAATACTAACATGGCAGATTGTGATTTTATGGTTTCCCAAAGTAGATTAGATATCTATGAATTATGCGTTATAAGGTTCTTCCATCAATGTTAAATATATTTTTGCTCAAAAGTTGAAAACGAACATTCGTCAATTCAAACGTTATATCACTAGTGAGAGAGTGAAATCTATGAAACAAGCAACAATTATAAAAAAAATTTATTAATCTCGAATAATTTATTTTTCTAGGTAGCTTTAAAATATTTGTCTTAGAGCTTAAATCCTTATACATTTAGTTATAATTTTATAAATAATGTATTAGCTTTTATCAATATTTAACTAGTGAAATATGCATACCATTTGAGATTTTAAATTTGAATAATTTTTTATCTTTTATATGTAACTGTAGACAATAAATTTGCGTCGAGAAAATAAAATCAAGACCGAAAAATATTGCAACAATCGTAGTATTTCATTTCAAATATTTGAGTGTTACAATTTTTGTGGTTCCTCTGATTCTACTTTTGCAATATAAATTCAAGGGCATTTGACCTTGATCTTGATTTGTTCTTTGTTCTTGAGCTTAAACTTGATTTGTTCTTCGTTCTTGAGCTTGAACTTGATTGCTTGAAGCTTGAAACTTGTGGAGGAATTTACGGCGTTTGATCCACGAGCTCTTTCTTGCTTCTTATTATCACTTCCGGTGTCTCTTCTAAGTTATGAAGACCCCTATTTATAGTTGTGGGAGAGTTATGATAAGAACAAACTCTTTCCAACCAATCAGATTGAAGAGCGACAAGACCGCATTTGATTGGCCAGAACATGTCACTTGCATATGCGTCGTGGTTTCATTGCCCTTTTAATTTGACTTGGCATGCCTTGTCATTTTGACACGTGGCACGATCCTATTGGCTCTTTTATTTGACTTGGCGTGCCACATCATTTGACACGTGGCACCAAACTGGGGCTCTAGGAAGATGATATCTTAGGCTTAATGAAGTGGACTCATTATTCTAGTCCAATTAAATGGGCTAGCCTAATGGATTAAGACGTATTTATTTAATTCATATATATTGGACTTACATAATTAATTCAATTATATTAGCCCATAATATTTGTTTCGACCAATATAACTTGAATTTAAAATATAGTCCAAATTATTTTATGGATTTAATTTAAATAAAATTTATATGCATATAGTAACATTAAAAAAAATTAGGTTTTGGATAATTTTTATTTGTAACAGCTAAAAAATATTTAAACGTCAAATATTGTTATAGGTGTATAACAGTTATTCACGATAAAAACCAAAAAATATCGAAACAAACGAGGCCTTTATAATGAGGGTCGACTTTATTATGAAAAACGAATGTGAGTAGATACTTCTAAAATTATTTGGG
>MCJB01006069.1:193824-242081 GCA_002018475.1 Nicotiana obtusifolia | reverse complement strand
TAGGGAGCAACCGGAGTATAAAAGAAAATACATAAGAAAAAGGAGAAGAAGAAATTATAAAAGTGAAGTGTTGGGGTGTTCATAAAAATTCGAAAAATCGAATCAAATTGGAAATCGAACCAAATCGATAAAAAAAAATGATACTTTTTAGGTTTGGTTTGGTTTTGGTTTTGAATTTTAAAAATCGATCAAAATTGATTTGGCTTTGGATTAATAAAAAAATAACCGAAAAAAATCAAATAAAACCGATTGTAGAAGTAGCTATTAGATTTATTATTACACCTATATATATATATATATATATATATATGTATATGTTTATATAAAGTTTTTAAAATTTTATGGTACATATTAGTCATTTGTATTTTTAATCTAGTTCTTTGCCATTATAATAATCTAATTGTTTGCCTTTACATTCTAGTTTGATTGATAGGTTTCTTTTGCTAAGTACAAAAATTTATTTCATGTAAAAAATAATCGATTTTTAATTGAGTATTTAAATTGTTCATCACTATGTGATTCAATTATCATCCATATATCTTGGCAAATGATAAATTTCTCAAAGAGTCATTGGTTTGATGTGTTACGTTAAAAATATTATCGCTGAAATATGTATTTGGGTGTATATTTTATATTTAAAAAAAAATATAATAAATAATCAAAAAAATATTTGGGTAGAGCCGGATCTAAGCGTTGGCTAGGTAAGCGTCCTGTAGTAAGAGGAGTAGTTATGAACCCTGTAGACCATCCCCATGGGGGTGGTGAAGGGAGAGCCCCAATTGGTAGAAAAAAACCCACAACCCCTTGGGGTTATCATGCACTTGGATAGATATCATCATCTACATCCAGAAAGCCGTATGCTTTGGAAGAAGCTTGTACAGTTTGGGAAGGGGTTTTGATTGATCAAAAGAAGAATCTACTTCAACCGATATGCCCTTAGGCACGGCCATACATAACATAGAAATCACACTTGGAAAGGGTGGACAATTAGCTAGAGCAGCGGGTGCTGTAGCGAAACTGATTACAAAAGAGGGAAAATCGACCACATTAAAATTACCTTCTGGGGAGGTCTGTTTGATATCCAAAAACTGCTCAGCAACAGTCAATAATAAAACTAAATCGATAAAATACTAATTTAATTAGTTTGATTTAATTTTAATATTTAAAAAAATTAACTTGATTGATTACTTTTTAAGAAATAATCGCTCCAAACCGAACCAGCCCTAAGGGGAGGGAGAACACGTGAGAATGTTGGAAAAGAGTGTAGCAAATCCCCAGTGCATAAACGGTCTTAAACCTGACACCTCAGCTCCCCCCGCACTCTTTAGACTTTCTTTTATGTCCTTTGGTCCTCCATCACCAACTTACTCCCTAATAATTAGCCCCTCCCCTACTTTATAGGTCAAATAGTGTAATTCTTTAAATAAAAATAAAAGACTTTTAAAACATATAGTAAAAGAATATAAAATATTAGTATAAATATAAATCATCTTATTAAAAATAAATAAAAAATTTAAAAATTAAATTATTTTTAAATTTAAAAGAAAGATCATTCTTTTCAAAGTGGACTATAATTAAAAATAGATTATTCTTTCGGAAACAGCAAAAAGTATAAAATAAAATAGTGTAATTCTTTAAACAAAAATAAAAGACTTTTAAAATGTATAGTTAAAAAAAATTATAAAATATTAGTATAAATATTAACTATCTCATTAAAAATAAATAAAAATTTCAAAGAAAAATCATTCTTCTCGAAGTGAACTATGACTAAAAAAAGTTATTCTTTCTGAAATAGCAGAAAGTATAAAATAAATATCATGGTATTATGAATAAGTAAAAAAATTTCACACTTTAATCAAATATTCCAAATTTAGAGCTCTAAGAATGAAGTTCTTCAAAGAGAATTACACCAAAGCTTTCGTATTGAAATCTTATAGTGCTTATTCAATATATAATCAGGCAAAACAAAAAGAGAATAAATAAAAAATTATTAAATAAAGAAGAAAAGATACTCTCAATCTAAGCAGCAAACTCTAATAAGATACTGTTATTTATTTATTTTTTGTAAAAAAAGATACTGTTTAGAAAGGTTTGAGCATGCTGCCATACCTGCCCTTTGTCTCTATTTTTTTAATTATTTATTTTAATATTTCCCCTCCTAGATAATTGTCCATCACGTGACCCCTCACCTCCCACGACAGATTAATTAAATAAATAATTATTCTAATTTATTCTTTAGAATAAATAGGATAATTAAATAAATATGACAATTAAATAAATCTAGATATTTGCTATTTCTTTTTAATGTTACTAATTCGTGTGTATGTATGTTAATGTAAGATATCATCATAGCATGAAAGCACACATCCTTGCACGTGTTTCTGTACTTTTTTTTGCATATAGCCTTTTAGCATTTTTAATTCTCTGTTTATTACTTCATTTATTGAAGCTGTTGCTTAGTATTCCCTCTTTTTCGTTTTATATATAATCTTATTTCGCTTAAGCATTGATTTTAAATTTAAACTTTTTTAGATATAAGTAACATTAAAGTTTTAAAGTCCATAGTTTTTATAAATTGAAGAAATAATATATTTTTAATACTTTCTCTGTTCACTTCTACTTGGCAGGTATATTAAAAATAAATTTTTATTTTTACTTGTCACTTTACGCATATCAAGAGAAGACCTATTCTCTTTTTTTTTTTTTTTCTTCTGTTTTACCCTTAACTCATTAACCAACATTTCTTGAATAAATAATAGTCAAATATAGCTTTTCAATGCTCAGTATTGAAATTCACAGAGACCTCTTCATTATCCCCCTTCGTTAAACACAAACGTCTACTAAAGTCATCTTTTATTCTCTTGTTCTTTGGAGTATTTTTTTGTTCAGAACTTATTTGGGAATTTTGGGTTCAATTATTGAGTATCAATTAATAGGGTTATTATGATAAAATTATCATGTCAATCATTGTTTCTTAAGGAGCGTGAAAAATCAAAATTTGTCAAGTAAAAGTGAACGGAGAGAGTAATATTTTAATCATACAATCAAACTTCTCTATAACAAGTTCGTTTGTTCCAATATTTTTTGATTGTTATAGTCAAACGATGTTATATAGAACATTTATTATAACATAATTATAAAAATATCTGAATGTATTAGATAGTTCTTCGATTTAGTTAGCTCTAAATTTCATTTTCTTATCATAATATTACAATAAGGTCTATCTCTATTATAGTTACTCGATATTAAGCTCACATATTATATTGTCCATACTTCATATGTATAATCCGGATGGATGAGAATGAATTGAATTTGCACAATAATTTCGAGATGAAAACAATTAGTCTCTTTATATAATTTTAGAAAAAATTCTTACCTTTTCATTTTCTTATTCGTATTTCATACCTAAAACCATTCTAAATCAAACACTATTATGTTATGTAAGAGCAAAATAAAACAAATAGTAAAAGATTTTTACTCTTTCAACATAAAATAACTAATAGTAATAATTTTAGGAAATTACGAGGAGGCCAAGACTAATAGTAATAATTTTTTCTTGCTTTTGGGGAAAAGAACAAAAAACGTAGGTGCATGTTGACTAATGCTGAGGAGGAGGACAAGTGGGCTACGCAAGTATTGATAAGTGGACCGAACGGGTTGCTTCGATTTCCCGCCAAAGTTGCCGACGTGGAGCCCACCGCCACTAACTCCCTCCTTTTTTTCCCGCCAGAATTATGGGCGGAAAGCCCAATGTTGGAGTTAACACGTGTCATACTGATGGTAGGTGGAAGAAGGCCCAGCCCAACCTTTTCGCCGTAGTTTTCTGTGCATGTATTTGCTTTTATGGGGAAGGTACACGCAATAACATTTTTTCTTTTCTTTTTATTCTTTATTCGTATTTAAAGGACAATTAATTTAAATAAAAATATATAAAACTTATTAAAAGAGAAGTGCCCCTTATTAAAAAAAAAATATATATTCCTTACAAAATATTTTCGTACAAATGAGATCAGAAAAAAATGAACCGCAAATCTTATCTCTATTTTGTGACAGACGAAAAATTATTTTTAATAAACTTTTAGCGCGAAAAAAATTATGTCATTTAGTTTTAATTTTTAATTTTAGTCAAAAGATTTTGTTGCACTGTGTTGAAAGTGATATGATACTGAAGAAGTGTGACGTGGAGTGATGTCTTTGGATTAGGAATACAACAAATAGACAAGTCAGCATGGCCCGACTGACATATTGGATTTTGGATCCAATCCGATCCGTCTGTTTCTCCAACTAGTCACTATATCTCATGGGATATTACGTACAAACGCCAAAGAATTACATACAGATAAAAATCTATATGTATCTATTTTTCTTTATAACAAATAAGTATTTATTATGTTGTGTACATAAGTGTACTGTTTATTCGTGCTTAATCAGTAAATTTAATTAAACTATACTAAATTAGCATAATCTATTGCATTCGCTAAATTAGTCTTAAGTTTTTTTCTCGTATCACTCTACCACTAGTTATTTTTGGGTTTTATTAGGTCATAGATTGTACTCCTTAGATCTCGCTATAATAAAAACTACTATAGTATCTTTCATAATGATAATAAGTGACCCCTACTCATAATTACAATACGAAAAATGTAATATCAACTATAGTTATTGCTCCCAATAAATTTAGATCTTACTTCACCAGAGTGAGTACACTGGCCTATTGAAAAACATGCCACATTTTGACCATGAATATATTGGCAAATTTCTAAACTCTTGAAATGACTGTGTAAAAATTCCATATATTATTTACTTTAGATTAGGAAAACGTCAACCTCAACTAATTAACATCGTCTTTATACTAAGATTTCTTTGACAATGTTAAGTATAGTCGAAATCTGTCCTAAAATATTTTAGGGCAATAAAGCGTTAAAGAACGGGTCAATCGAAGTCGATCAGGAAGCAGTAAGATTTGTAGCCGAAATGTCAACAACGGACGAGATCGAATACCATTAGCAGAACCTTAACGGCTAATCTTCAAAATGGGATATTAAAGAGAATATTCTAATGGAAATTCTCTACACTTGTACTATTAGGGTTTGTTAGGGGTATGTCTTATATATATAGAAAAAGAGACCGTGATGTAGGGCATGTAAGATTCATTTGATAAGAGAAGACTTTTGATAAAAGATTCTCTCTCTTGTAACGACAAAAATATCAAATTTTCGTCAAGATTCTTGTTCATATTATTCCATACTTTTCTATTAGATCCGACAATAATTCAAACATTCTAGGATTTGTCTGTCGCTCATCATTGTCAGGAGGAACAATCATCTAGTTCGTCCTTTATTGGGTGAATCACTTCTCCTATTTACTTAAATGCCATTTATTGTTATCTATTGCTAATTATTCCTCATTTATTGCTCATACTTTTCGGAATAATTAATGCATGTTATCTTTCCACCACTAGATCTATTTAATGTTAGCCACATCATCGGAACTCATATCTAGAGATATTATTATTAACTAAGTTTAACCGCTCATCATATAAATACAACTGTTTTAGCCGAAAGTTATATTTTTTGGTGAAACAATTTGGCGCCATCCGTGGGGATTTCCTAGTTAAATTTTTAGTTTCTTCCAGATCTATAACTGACACGGATTACTAATGTAAATTAAAAAAATAAAAAACAAGAACAAGATCTCCTTTCTTTGTGTGCGTGAATCCCATGTAACAGGTAACAGAGAAGAAATAACGAGAATAATAAGTGACCTCCCAGCCAACCTCATGAACGTCATCAATGAGAGCTTTGAAACAGCGGGCGGAGGCGCAACGCTCAATGCCTCCCCTAGACGAGATGTGTCACCTCCTCCTTACTGCAGCATCATATAATCTCTTGGTAAGGGAACCTCCACATCTGTGGTGGAGGTGATGCCACCAGCTATAAAAACGCTTCTTGAGGCCTGGCTAACTGATACGCTAACCAGCGTCCTCCATAAGCCCGCTCGTGACACAGTTATAGAAAATGCAATGACTTGCATTATACAACCAGCAGACGAGCAGCACAACCAATTCCCTCCTCCTCCAACGACAGGTAGCACTCACAATGTCACTAATAATATCCCTATTTATTAGAATTTGGGCATCAATACCAAGAAATCATGCCATCATTACCTAGCACATATATCAAAACAGCAGATCCAATCAACAGACGCACGCGAAATGACGCAAAGCATCGGGAAAATGCATCATAATAACGCATGATGCCATGACATCACATTGATCTAGAAACGACGTAACCCCAAAAGTTGCGGCTCGCGAAAGGCCACATTGCTATCTTGCCCCACCTTCTCGACCATGACGAACACAATCCGCTCATCAAGGCCGTCCGAGGTAGGTCTCAATAAGCAGAGGGACTAACTGTATAGGCCGAAACTTGCCCTAAAATATTTTAGGTCAATAAAGTGCTAAGAAATGAGTCAGCCGAGGTCGACCAGGAAGCAGCAAAGTTTGTGGCCGAGATGTCAATAATGGACGAGATTGGACACCATTAGTAGAGCCCTAACGGCTAGTTTTCAAAATAGGATATTAAAGAAAGTATTCTTGTGGATATTCTCTCCATTTGTACTATTAGAGTTTGTTAGGAGTATGTATTATATATATAGAAAAAGAGACATTGATGTACGGCATGTGAGATTCATTTGATAAGAGCAGACTTTTGATAAAAGATTCTTTATATCTTGTAAGGACAAAAACATCATTTTTTTATCAAGATTCTTGTTCATATTATTTCATACTTTTCCATCAGATCCGAGAATAATTCAAACATTCTAGGATTTGTCCGTCGCTTATCATTGTCAGGAGGAACAATCATCTAGCTCATCCTTTATTGGGTGAATCACTTCTCTTATTTAGTTAAATGTCATTTATTGTTAATTATTACTAATTTATTGCTCATACTTTTCAGAATATTTAATGCATGTTATCTATCCACCATCAGATGTATCTAATGTTAGCCATATCATCAGATCTCATATCTAGAAATATTATTATTAACTAAGTTTAACAGCATATCATTTAAATACGACTGCTTTAGCTGAAAATTTTATTCTTTGGTCAAACACAGTAATCCTTACTGTTGCTTTTCTTCTACTTCTTCCAAAACAACAGTATCGCACTGCTACCTCTCCTGTTCACATCTGTTTGACAATAGTATCTTAAACACGACATACTAATTTTATATAGGTATAAAACTTTTATCTCTAAGAGTAAAATAAATTATTTTAAATATAAAATATATTATTTTTTATGGGATAATATAAAAAAGCATCAAACAACTTGAAACGGGGAAGTAGTATTTAACGGTTTTTAGGTGGCGTTTGGACATAAGACCTGTAAAATTCCAGAATAAAATAAATAAAAATATTTCAAGTAAAAATGGTATTTGAAAATCAGAATTGTGTTTGGATATAAATACAATTTGGGGCTGTTTTTGAATTATTCTAAGTGATTTAAAGTAAAAATATTTAAAAAATAATTTTTTGGAGTTTTCAAATTTCTGAAAAAATCCAAAATTCAACTTTAAGTGCAATTTAAAAAAATCATGACCAAACACTACTTCAGAAATAAAGTAAAAGAATTCGAAAAAAAGTTAAAAAAAATTTATAGCCAAAAGGCTCTTAATGTAGAAAACAAAAACAAAGAATGAAGGATGCTGGAACTTGCTTCTCTTGACTGACCGAAATGACTGGTTTTCGAATATCACTAAGATATATTCGTTTAGTCCAATCAAATCACTATTTTTAAGAGCCGTTTTCGATTTGTAATTTTATTTTCCAGACCAAACTGCTCCGAGTCTCTTCCTAGGAAGACTGTTGGAAAATGAAACAATATGCTCTACTAAGTTATAGAAAGTACATTCTACAACGTAAAGTTTGTGCTAGTAGAGATTTGAGTATTTTCTCACGTCAATCTTTCCATAGTTCCATCTGTTTATGACTGAAAAGACAAAGAGAAAATATGACATTTTTTCTTTTTCTTTTTCGATTGTATCAAGCAATTAGGAGTACATCATTTTTTGATCTTTTGGTATTTGAAACTATAGGTGTTAATTGGGCCGGCCGGCCGACTAAGAACCTGGTTCGGCCCGATTTAGCCTGGGTCAGCCTGGTTCGAGAAGGTGTGAGACGGGTTGACTAGAGTAAAGGGTTGTGTTGGATGGGGTTGAGCCTTTTTTGGCTATCGGTGCATCGAAATCCGGCTAGCTCGTTAATCCGTTCAAGGGTTTTAACCATAATAATCGTGTTTTAGCCTGGTTCAGTCCGGTCCAGTTCGGTCCAGTTCGGTTTAAGTTGTAATTTTTTTTTTAAAAATATTCTGGCCATTGCCAACGGTCAAAATAAAAAATGATCGTTCGGCAATGGCCATTTTCTTTTACTTTTAGCCATTTCGACCTATCCCCTTACTAAAATAGCCCTTTCACTCGTAATAATTGATAAATTACATTCTATTAATAACTATAAATAGCCCCTTTTTCTTCATTTTTTTCTCACAACTTGCTCTCTTCTTCTACTCTAATTCTCTCTGAATTCCCTTTTGATTATTGAATTGCTTATTGCTCTCAAGTTCTCAATTAAAAATATTTCAAGTTTTATCAATTATTTACGGTAGCCATTACAAAATTACAATTATCAAGTGAAGTGTAGTTACTATTTTTGTTAGGGTCAAGTTAAATCATGCCCCGTGCTTCTAAAGTGCGTTCACATGTTTAAGAATACTTTGAGGTGATAGAAGAAAATGAAGAAGTTCGCAAAGTAGAGTGCAAGAACTGTGGTCGGGTATTTAATGTTAGTCGAAAGTGGGAGGGCATAACTGGTTTAAGAAGGCATATTAAGGGTGGTTGTCTAGAGCGTTTTGCAGGAATTCACATTTAAGTTGATTTGAGACAATTTGTGTTATTTTGAATTTGTTAGACTTATTTAAGCTTAATGTGTTAGTTTATAAGACAAGTTAATTTGAAGTATTATTATACAATGAAAATATGAAATGAAAGCCTTTGAAGTTTGATCTTATTATATAATTTTATGTAGCAACTTAATTTCAAATTTAAAACTTAAAACTTTAAAAGTTTAATTTTATGTCTTAAGATACTCATTTTATTATTTAAAATTTGTAAACATTTAAGTAACAATTACAATGAATAAGAAAATATAATACACTAAAAAATTAAAAAAAATTAACTCGATCCGAACTCGATAAGCTCAAACCCGAACGGACCCACCAAAACCCGATAATTCACGTAGAGACCTTGTAATTCATTATTTCACAAAAAAAAGGACAAAAATGAACAGGAAACAAGTCTTTTAGCAATGGATCTTGGGAAGAAAAGTCAAGTAAGAATGGGATCTGCACAATGTACAACAATATCTAGAAGATGAAAAGAAAATGTTTATGTTATACACATTTTCTTAGGCAAGTGTACATGATTTTGGTCTTGAATAAATTATTTGCATTTGATTCATTTTAATGATGGAAGTAGAATTTTTATCAAGGATTTAAAAATAAAAAAAAAGTAAATATGCAAATAAGTCGAAGGAATTCAATGTCTAATATATATACATTAAAAAAGCTGACCTAATATACGTCGTATAAATTTTTGAATTCAAATCCAAATCCGCTCTCCTAACTACGTCCATAAATCAGGTCACTTATTAAGTAATATCAGGAAACTACAGGTGGAAGTTACCGTTATTTTAATTAGGGATGTTCATAAAAATCCGAAAAATCTAACCTAACCAAAAATCGATCAAAAAAATCGATACTTTTTAGGTTTGGTTTGGTTTTGATTTTGGATGTTAAAAACCGATCAAATTTAGTTTGATTTTGATCTTAATAAAAAAATTACCGAAAAAAGAACGAGCCAAACCTACCATAAAAGTAGCTATTTAAATTTATTATTACACCTATATATGTATATTTTTATATAAAGTTTCTAAAATTTTATGGTACATATTAATCGTTTGTATTTTTAGTCTAGTTCTTTGCTATTATAATAATCTAATCCTGTGCCTTTACATTCTAGTTTGATTGGTAGTTTTCTTTTGCTAAGTATAAAAATTTATTTCATGTTTAAAATAATCAATTTTTAATTGAGCACTTAAATTATTCATCACTATTTGATTCAATTATCATCAATATATCTTGGTGAATGATAAATTTATCAAAGAATAATTGGTTTGATAGTATTACGTTGAAAATGTAGTCGCTGAATATGTGTTTGGTAGTATATGTCTCATATTTAAGAAAAAAATCGATAAATAACCGAAAACAACAAAAACCGAAACGATAAAAAACCGACTTAATTGATTTGGTTTGATTCCAATATTTAAAGAACCAACTTACTTGATTTGATTTTCTTTAAAAAAAAAACCAATACAAACCGAATCATGATGACCCTTAATTCTAATAATGCATACTACATATAGGAGAATCCAACTTAGATATCCACCATTATTGTGTTATGGGCAGGCCTCCTTAAACAGAGGTAGGTGTAGCTCATTGCATTAGGTGGCTGCATTATTATTATCTCACTTGCATTCATTCCATTCATTGCCCTCTTGTTATAGCCTATTAATAATGTGACTATATCATATCTCAGTCTCTGTTATAAGTAGATAAAATCAGAACAATGTTATAAAGTATGAGGGGCTCATATACGTGATACCATTAATTGTTGGGGGCATATTTAAGGCAGAAAAGAAAAACTATTTTGTTCCCTAGAAGTGTACAGAAAATGATCAGGTTCAGTGTCTTAGAAACAGTGGATTATGGGCCAAAATTCTCCTGAATATACTATACAATGCAGGGATTTTGTATGCATCATATTTTACTCATTTTAATCTGATTTTCTATCTCAATCTCTTTATTTTTTCGTATAATATGACTGAAAATTAACTGAACTTAAGTGGTATATATTACTTGCAAAATTGACAATAAAACAATATTAAATAATTAACTCTTCCAAAACCCAAGGATTTTACGAAATGTTCGAGGCGTCAACATATATTTTCCGAAATACTTTGGTTACAAATTCTGCATTGCTGCGCTTGCTTCAAAATTTTGGATAAAGCTTTTCAATTAATTTTTTTTTTTGCGAAAAATATTTTTCAACCAAAATCAAGAAAGAATCAAAAAATACAAAAAATTAAAAAATAAGGTGCATTGTTGACCAAATGCTGGCTAGGAGGACAAGTGGGCTACGCGAAGTAGTAGTGGACTAAAGGCCCTGTCGTGGAGCCCACTTACAAATAAGGATTTCTACTTGTAATTCGTAAATAAGGATTACTTACAAATTATATACATTTATCTTAAAAAGTTCTCAATTCATTATTAGTGCTTTAAATTAGGGGATTCTTTGCTTGGAAAAAGATATAACTGAAGAGAACAATGGTGTTAACCACATTTGAGTATCTGATGGTGACAATAGCAGCTTCCGTCATCGAAAAAGTATAAGCCCGAAGTATACAATCCTAGATCGTGCTGAGTTGTTGGGTGGAAGGCCCAATGTGGAAGCTAACACGTGTTTTTGTCACGTTGATGGCAGGTGAAGGCCAACCCAATTATTTGTTATTATATGAAGAGTGAATTAGATTTATTCGTCCATATTAGCAATAAACTAAAAATAGCCATATTTTTTTATTTTTTTACCCAATTTGTAAAGTGGATTGATTTTATTTATTTTTTATAGCTAGCTGTGTCAAATATATTTTTCTGAATTTTAGCATTTATTTAAGGTAATATTTGGATATTATTATCGGTTAATTTCAAAACGACAACCCTAAATAATAGGAACTCAAATTTCCTCAAAATGCTTGCTCTTCCATTACTTCAACTCTCTCACCCCTCTCGATTTACCCAAAGTCCTTACAGTCTCAATTTTTTTCTAAACTCTCACATCATTGTTATGGTGAACTTTAATAGTATGTATTATTTAATTTTCTATTTGATGTACATGTTTCTGTAAATACTATGCATATTCTTTATATATGATTTGTATATGAGATGTATAATTCAAAATTTTATATTATACAATTGGCATATGCTGTATAATTAATGTATATGTATGTATGTATGTGTGTGTGTATATATATATATATATATATATATATATATATATATATATATTCTGTATGTTATATATAAAAATTATATAAATTTTATATACTTTTTCTGCTACTTAATATAAATAATTTCTGGCGAAGGTTAAATTTTGGGGAAGGTACTAGCAGTTGTAGTGTTCTGTATAACATTTTGGTGATCGTATCTTTATATTTTTCTTTTCATTTCATTAGTTTTATATTTGTCAAAAGAATTACTGCATATTTCTGCTGTACTGATTACCTTAATTTTGCCCTTTGGCCCACGTTATGAGTTGAATTTCATCATGAAATTGGAGTAAATAAAACAAATTAATTAATTATAATTATATATTAAAAGTTCATTTAAAGACCGCATATTTTGTATTTATTAAATTAGTATAAACGGCAAATGTTCATACCTTTTTCTTCGAAGACTCACACTTGTTTCATCTAACTAAAGTTTTTTTTTTACATGAATAAGTCATAGTAGAGTCGAAATTCTTCATTTTTATATTTGTAGCCCAAAGCTCTAACGAAGAACAAATAATAAATATGTATATAATTCACACCTCCTTAAATATAACTTATCTTATTAGTTTGTTGTTTCTGCGTTTAGATCAATTATTATGGGATTAAATGATAAATTAGTAGAACATATTCCTAATATATCGTCAATAAGAAGGTCAATTAGGTCCCAACAACTTATTAAAAAAAAAAACATTTTCTGTTCTTTAATATAAATAATGCATTAAGGACGTTAAATGGGAGTATTATGGTTATCTATTTAAGTGGCTTGTTACATTATCAATATATGAGAATGCCATCTTAATCATAGACTCATAGTCATTTCTCCCAATAAAATAAGAGCATGCTTGATAATAGTTTATTCCTTGCTTTAAAAACAAAGTAAAATGAGTGTCAAGGCAATTTTAAACTGTATGAAATGAGAAAAGAAATACCATTTGTACATTAATTTAGCATACATAAGGCAAAGTAAAATATATTCACATAATCATATTAGTTATTAAATAATCACAAATAAGTTTGTACAAATTTTAAATTGATAACCAGATAAAAATAAAGGGATTTTATGATATGAATCTTTAGCCTTATGATTATGTAAATAATTAGCTGTATGGTAAACTTTTACCTAGGCAAGGAGCCTGTCTGTAACTAAATACTGTGGTGACTTCAAACCCTGTGTCTAGGACATCCCAAAGGATTTACTGGGATCTCAACGGCCTTAAACAACTCAAAATAAACGACTTTACCACCAGACGCTAGACGTAGCCACTAAGGCAAATATGAAGTCTGCAGTATATAGCACGTCTGTACCACCATCTTGGAACCAAGCTAAAGATTTACATAATATAAGTTAACTATTCATATTTAGAGTCTCTTAATTTTAATAGAGTCTAGTTCATCGTTCATATGAAGTTAAGAAGTATCATATTCAACATAGATATAGATTTAGCCAGCTATAAGCCTGACCATCGGAGAAAAAGAAGAAAAGGAATTAACAATACTTTATCAGATACTCTACCAATTCATAGTTCATTTGACAGGGTCTTGATTTCGTTGGAATATTTTCCTCAGAAAAAGAATCTTCATATGGAAGTGAGACCACATGCTTTTTCCTATCCCAAAAAGCACTTGGGTGGTCAGCACATATAGAAATAGCAAATTGTTCAGAGATCAAATTAATCTTTTCCTGAACTTTAGCTGAATTCAATGTATCAGTTATTGACATGCTGTAAATTTTATACTGCAAGTATTTCATATGACTATGCTTCATATTAATCAAAGCATTAATATCATGCGTAACCGGATCAGTAACAAAACTGAAAGATATTTTTCTATTGTTATAAACAGCATCAAATCCTTTTTCATCTACCCTAGTAAATGGGTAAATAGCCCTTATAAAGGGTGTTCCTAGTATAATTGGAGGGTATAATTGATCCTTAACTAGTATGAAAAAATGAGGAATACAAACCTTTTGCTAACAAACATAAGCATTAGGTAATTTGTATTCTATCTTCATCTTATCATCGGATGCAGACTTGACATTATGAGAAGTCTTATGATAATATCGAGTTGGAATTAATCTTTCTTGAATACAAGAAATATCTGCACCGCTATCTATCAAAGCCGTTTCAGTCACAGAAAAATAATTATCAATCAAAATAGTACATTTGACATACCATTTGTGAGCAGTAACTATTTGCATCATTCCAAGAAGCATATCATGTTTTGGATTTATAACAATCTGTTTAGAAAATTCAGAAATTTCTTCAAAATTATTTTCAGGTATCAAAATTCCTTTTTTCTTGTTATCAACAGGTAGTTCATTTGAAGAAGAATTTTCTATTTGAGTAACTCGGTGATCTAAAATCATCTGATTCTGTTTTAGAGATTTAATCTCATTTTTCAATTTTTCTACTTCAATTTTTAAATCATCAATTGAAGAATTATAACTGGAAATCTTTGGCTCGTTCTTTACTAAAAAGTCTTTTTTGAACTTCTGCAAAAGAATAAGGAGCTTCATCGAGTATATCATATTTTCTTTGAAATGGCTATCTGCCGAATTTGAAGAGGTAGAAGCCATGTTAATAATCTTTTCTTAAAGATTATTATCAGTGACTTCTTTTAACAATTCCAAAATATTATCAGAAGTAATAGGTTTCATATCAAAATCTTGAAATTTGGATTGCAGTTTATGAAAATGCATAGTATCACAAGAACAATTATTCTGATCACAATTACCACATTATCAATTTTAGCATTATCCCTATCAACCAAATTCAAAGAATCCTCAGAGACGTGATTAACGGAAGAACTACTTTCATATTCTTCTCTTGAGGTTTCCTCCATAACCTTAAGAATCTGGTCTCTAGACTTATCGTCTAGTTCTAATACTAAAGCTTTCAGCTTTTCCTTTTTGCAATTTGGAGCTATATGGCCAAATCTACCACATTTGTAGCACTTAATATCTTTCAAATCTCTCTTCGATCTATTCTTAACAAATCAATTTTCTTTGCGAAACTTCTTTCGCGCTTATCGCTCATTTTTTGACCTATAATGATATTTCTTACCCTTTCTATGGTAAGCTTTTTCTACAATATTACGACGTTTTTTTCTATGAGAAGAATATATTTCTCCCATGCCGAATTATTGGAAAAAATCTCCTAACTGGGTTCTCTCAGTTAGTCTCTGCTTCTTAATCTGCTGATTCGATTTCAGCTCGTTGCAAAGGTTAAGACCTTCCTGTGTACAAACTCCTATCAGTTTGCCGTAAGTATAGGTATTATAAGGTATTTGCGCGGTATTACCTCTAAGAGTCTTTCTCACTCTTTCTGCAAATAGATATGGCAAACCATCTATAAACTTTTCCTTCCAATAGTCAGCATTACTTTCGGGTAAATCCATAACCCTACTAAGAAAGGTGTCTTTATACCACCTAAATTCACCTAAGTGTTTACACTTAAGGCTATTTAGCATAGTACGAATATTTTTATACATATTGGTAAATCTACCACTAAAGTGTTCTATAATGGTTAGAACTAAGGTATAAACGACGTCTTACCTATTTGGTAATAGAGGTCGTCCTATATTATCAAATCCAGGTTCTGCCGTAGTAGCTTCCATAATGGCAGTTTTATCAGCAATTGATAAGAAATTGTCCCACCAGCCTCTTATCTGATAAGTAAATCCTGCAATTATCATTCTGCATATAATCGTATCGATATTCCTTTCACTAGTGGCTTTACATATAGTGAAATTCATCATCATCCTCTGAACTAAGATGCTAATCTGCCTGTCAGTTAGTCCATCTAAGTTCCACTCATAAATGGCATCCCCGCTATAACTAATGTTAGTCTGGTTCCAGTCCCTTTCTTCCACTAATACATCTTGTTTAGTTGGTCTAGGATAATAATAGGTATTCATTGGAGGTTTATTAGCATATTTGCTACCCATTTTCCTAAGCTTATTAAGCTCAGACCACATAACTTCCTTATGATCTTTAGAAGGATCTAAGATATTCTCAGAAAATTCGGAGGCCATCTCTAAAGGTTTTAAATCTAAACTAGCCAGCTTATCAGTCACTAGTTTTTCTAAGTCTGCTTTGGACTTAAGGTGAAAACCTTCCATTTCAACAGGTCTCTGCATAGTCGCATCTATCACTGTTTTGCTTGAAGAAGCAATTGAATCTGGTATAACCTTTGTATACCTTACTATCATTAAGGTTTCCTTTGGAGTCTAATTTTCTTAATTAAGTCAATTAATTCTCCTATCTTAGAATCTAGTGAACTAATATGCTCACCTAAAACTTTCACATATAAATACATATAATTGTTTTAAGAAATTAATTTATTAATTTCTCTGGCGCTAATCGTCGCCACGTCATCATTAACGAATTTTTGAAAAGCAGTAAATATTATGCCCGATTATTCGGCAGCACAAAAGACGCTTGTGGTGGGTAAATACCCTTTACTAGCTGTCCACTACTTTCTTTGTAAGTTCTTTCAAGAACTTTAACATATAATGGCACATAGGTGGTTACAAACCAAGGAACAAAGTACATCACTTTGTTATGCAAAGAACAAATTTCATAGAATTCTTGGGAAATATTCCTTTTATCATCAGCACTATAAGTATCAAAGAACCAAGTTCTAAAATGGTTCCATTTATCACTAAAAAATTCAGACTGAATATGTTGTCGGGCTAGTGATCCCGAACTCAAATCAATTTCATAAGGGATCATTAAACAATATTAGGGTCGAAATCCATTTCGGATTGAGAAGGAATATCCTTATCTAAAGAATTATCATCCTGAACTATATTATTTCTATTATCAATTTTTATACGCTCTACTCGTTTATCAATATCAGTAGTAAAAATTGTATGCAAATAAGCAGATCGGTTTAACCTGGCTGGACCATAAATCGATTCTACCGGAGCGATATAAGATTGGGTTGAAGGCAAAGAAAACCTTCTACTGCCAGTAAAGGAATGCCTATAAGGCGTCAAAAACTTATTGTCTTCGAATTGAATACAAATTTTCCCTTCTAGGGTCGGGGAAATATGAGAATAATCATAAGTAGTAATAGTATCCGCTTGTTGACCCGAAGATATTACCGAGTCTGAAATCAATGTAGAGGGAAAATTAATTTCGTCCCATCTGATAGTCTCCTAGTAGTGACCTTGGATTTAGCGAAATTTAGTCTCAAATATTATAGAATGATTAGACAAATCTATCAGTTTGCAACGAGAATTTAAAGTAGACAAAAATTTATAATAAATCCTATATGACAAGCAGATAAATTCAGATCCAGGTATATAGTTATAACCATGCGTTTTAACATTTAGAGTTAAAGCATCCACAATATTAACATCTGAAACAGATAATTGTAAATTAGGTTGTGTATTGAAATATACGGGACCATAAGCCACCGTAGATTCAATTTAACCCATCGGAGACTGTCTAAAATTCAAATTTCTAGCATCTCTTAAAGCTGCCAAGAAAGTCTCTGGTAACCTTTTAAGTTTATAGTTTGAAGGTAATTTGCACCATACCAATATGAACTAAATTATACTTATGTTTATAAACATCAATATCACGATTGTTTAACAAACGAATAGTCTGTTCTGAAGAATTAAAGCAAGAGATTGTTCTATCGTTTTTATTAGTTGTTTAGACGACAGTTTATCAAACCATCCAAAGTCATATATTTGTTTAATGGGGACTTGGGGAATGGTCCATTTGTTTAACAAATCTAAGTTTTGAGGTATATCTACCTCTTCTAATCTAGTATTTTTAATACTAGAGTCTCCGATGTACAAATTTTAAATTGATAACCAGATAAAAATATTAATTAATCTACTATTATTGATTAAACTACACTAATAATATAATATTTCTTACACTCAATATATATAACTTAAATCCTTTGCATATTTTACTTTTCTCCAAAGGATATCTTACATAAGGTAGCTGCATTATATATTTTCCATGTAGTATGTACAATTACATCAATAATAAAAGTTATGTTTCAGTTCTATGTAAGTTTAAGTCAGCTATATAAGTCTTCACTCATCAAATTTTTCCATTTGACTTCATCTTAGTTCACCTCACCGAGGATATGACCTTGAATAGGAAGGTGTGGAGGTTGAGGATTAAGGTAGAGGGTTAGGTAGACGAGCGTTGTGTGATGATCCGCCACGTTATCATGACACATAGGCACCATTTGGCATATATTAATGCCATGTGGAGCTTACATAGGAGAAAGGCTAGCATTTGTGAGAAGGTTCTAGAGAAGTATGGACATTTCCTTTGGAAGATCCTAAATACTATGGATTTGCTAGGAAAGTCCTTGGAATCTTTTAGGCTTGTAGAGAATTCTAGAGAAAGCCCTTATCTTGTAAATATTAAGGACTTGTGTAACAATTAATATTTACACACTAACCCCTAGGAGACTAGTATATAAAGGGGGTCATTTAATTGTAATTCATCAAGCAAAAAATTCAAGTAGTCCCTAATACAAAGCTTTCTTTAGCAATTCTCTTGTGTTCTTCCTAATATTGTCTTAGCAATCTTGAGTGTAATAAGGCTGATTTGGCATACCAAGAATGTGAGAAAGTTATGCAAGATCGTGAGCGAGTTGTCAAGTGCCGTAAGTGTGCTTAGTTAAAGACTAAGGACGTGACAACGTGGTATCAGAGCAAAGGTTGCAACTAAGGGAAAGACGAACGAGAGAGAATTAACACTGCCAACACCCAAGCCAACGTCATCTAGGATACTGCAGGCAAGAGCGGCCGTAAAAAAAAGAGGAATGCCACCAACAAGAGCCAGGAGATGCCGCCCGAGATTGTGCTAAATGAGGGGCTTATATCCCAAAAACCATCTGCCACTGAGGCGAGCGAGGATGAAGTGAAGGTCCTGCCCGAGGACGTCTCGCTTGGTAAAGAGTGGGTGATGAAGATGAACACGGGGATAGATGTCGTGTAGATCTTTAGCCAACACTTGGGGAAGGTGGAAGACACCCTTAGTGTTCTTGAGGGGCACACTATTGATAAGATAGAGAGTATCCGAAATAACTTGGAGGGACGTACACATACCGAGATGGAACTAAGGCAGACCATCACTGCCTTAGAGTGCAAACTCATGGACGCTTTGAGTACTATCGATGCTATGAAGGCAAAGATAGAGTAACTCGAGGAGCATGTCGATGCTGGCGTGACCAAGGCAGCCAGCATGTTGTGGTGACAAGGGAGGCTAAGATCAAGGCTCCCTAACACGGTGTTGAAAGGTGTTCGTAATGCATAAGAAGTGAAAAACTTTCTTTCGCACTTGGAGAACTACTTCAGGCACGGCAAAGTGAGGGACGACGAGGCCAAGATCAACATTGCCGTGTTGAACCTCTCAGAGACTGCCATTCTATGGTGGAGAAGGAAGATGGCCGACGTGGATAAAATTCTATGTAGTATTAGCACGTGGAACCAGTTCAAAGTCGAGTTCAAGCGAAAGTTCTTTCCAAACAATGTCTTGTACGAGGCAAGGTGCAAGCTTAAGGAGTTGAAGCAAACAGAGAGCATACACGACTATGTTAAGGAGTTCACTACCCTTATGCTTCAAATCCCCGACTTGACCAATGATGACTTGTTTTTAAGTTGCAAAATTGGGCTAAGAAGGAGTTGTAATGCCGGCAAGTCGGGGATATAGACCAAGCCATAGTGGAGGCCGAATCATTGATGGATTTCAGGCATGACAAGCACGGCAAAGGAAAAGATAAGGAGTCAAAGGTTAACAATGTCAAAGGTGGGGGAGACCGTGGCAAGGGCAATGAGATACAACAACTATACTCCAAGACTCAAGATTCCAAAAAGTCGAGTGGCCGTCAGGGCTACGCCGAGAAGAAGGCGCATGCCGAGAAGAAGGGATGCTACATATGCGGAGGGTCGCATGGCTTCAGAAATTGTCCCGAACTAAAGAGCCTCAGCGCTATGGTCCGTGAGTGGAAGGAGAAGCCACAAGGAGAGAGTTTGGGAACCACACAGTTGGGTATAATTAGATTATGTAGTGTTGTCACAAAGCAAGCTATCCAACCTACTGAGAATGGCAATCAGTGCATGGATCTCACATCAATAACAAGCCCCCTCATGTAATGGTGGATACTGGAGCAACTGATAATTTCGTAAGTGAGGCTACCGCAAAGTGACTTGAATTGAAGCTTGCTCCAACCAACTCTCGCGTCAAGACCATGAATGCCGAGGTACAAAATGCTCGTGGGGTAGCTAATGGAGTTGGTGTCAAATTGGGAACTTGGAAAGGTATGACAACTTTACCGTAACTGCTATAGATATCTTTGACATCATTCTGGGGCAAGAGTTCTTTATACATTGTCATGCTTTGATCGATCCCTACCTCTAATGTCTCTTGGTTATGGAGCGAGAAGGATCTTGCATGGTACCTACAGTGAATGTGTCACACGGTCATAGTCAAGCACAACTTTCAGCTATGCAGAATTGTCAAAGGGAACAAGAAGGGGGACCGATGTTTGTGGAAACCATTGCAAGTCTAGAGGAAGACAAGGGTTTTCAAGAGACGATGCCACATTGCATAGATAAGTTACTTGAGGAAAACAAATATGTCATGCCCGAAGAGTTGCCTAAGCCTCCTAGGCGAGAGGTGGATCACAATATTGAGTTGGATCCAAGCGCTAGCCACCCGCATTTTCCCCATATTGTGTGGCACCGCCCGAGCTAGAGGAGATTAGAAAACAATTGAAAAAGTTGCTGGATGCTGGTCACATTCGCCCACTAAAGGCACCTTTTGGCGCACCAGTATTGTTCCAGAAGAAGAAGGATGGATCGCTTCGCTTATGTGTAAACTACCAAGCACTTAATAAGGTCACAGTGAAGAATAAGTACCCGATCCTGCTAGATACTTTACCAAGGTAGATCTTCACAAGGGCTACTACCAGGTTCGCATTGCAGAAGGGGATGAGCCGAAGACAGCATGCGTGACGAGATATGGAGCCTTTGAGTGGTTGGTGATGCCTTTCAGCTTAACTAATGCACCGACCACATTTTGCACCCTTATGAATAAGATTTTCCATCCCTACCTTGATCATTTCGTGGTAGTCTTCCTAGACGATATAGTCATCTATAACAACATCTTCGAGGAGCACATGGAGCACTTAAGGAAGGTTTTCCAAGTCTTGCGGGAGAATGAGCTATACATCAAGTGGGAGAAATGCGAGTTTGCACAAGCAAAGGTACACTTCTTAGGCCATGTCATTAGTGATGGCGAGCTATGCATGGATGACGCTAAGGTACGTGCTATCCAGGAGTGGGAGGCACCTATAAAAGGTAACTGAGTTGAGATCCTTCCTTGGCCTTGTTAACTACTATCTTCGATTCGTCAGTGGCTACTCAGCAAAGGCCGCACCATTGACTGAGTTGCTAAAGAAGAACAAGCCATAGGTTTGGACGGAGCATTGTCAAAAGGCGTTTGAAGGCCTTAAGGTAGCTGTAATAGAGGGGCCAGTCTTAGCGTTACCTGAATTTTCCAAGACATTTGAGGTGGACACAGATGCCTCAGACTTTTCCATTGGGGGTGTCTTGATGCAAGATAAGCATCCCATAGCGTTTTAGAGCCGCAGGTTAAATGAAACGGAGCAGCGTTACACGGTGCAAGAGAAGGAGATGACTGCCATTGTGCATTGCCTTCATACATGGAAACATTATTTGCTCAGGTCGAGGTTCATGGTCAAGATTGAAAATATGACTACTAGCTACTTTCAGACGCAGAAGAATCACACCAAAACAAGCTAGGTGGCAGGATTTCTTAGCCGAGTTTGATTATATGATGGAGTATAAGCCGGGCAAAGGTAACGTTGTAGCAGATGCCTTGAGGCAGAAAGCCGAGATTGCCGCCATCACTTTAGCAAGTTGGGACATTCGTGAGGCTATAAAACAAGGCATGCAGCATGATCCAGCAGCCAAACAGCTTATCGATTTAGCCAACCAGGGCAAAACGAGACGTTTTTGGGTAGAATACGGTCTATTGCTTACCACGGGTCAGCGGGTCTATGTGCCTAAGTTTGGAGACATTAGAAGGCGGATCATAAAGGAGAATCATGACACAATGTGGGTTGGTCATCTAGGCCAACGTCGCTCTAGGGCCTTGGTTGAATCAGTCTACTATTGGCCACGCACGCGAGATGACATTGAGTGTTATGTGAAGACTTGTCTTGTCTGTCAACAGGACAAGGTTGAGCAACAACAACCAGGAGGACATTTTGAAGCCACTACCAGTTGCAGAGCGTCCATGTGAGAGCGTGACTATGTACTTTATGACTCTCCTACCGAAGTCCGATGGTTATGGTACTATTATAGTGGTCGTGGATAGATTTTACAAATATGCCACCCCACCTCACCAGGTTGTACTGCTAAGGAAGTTGCTAAGCTATTCTTTATGAACGTGGTGAAGTATTAGGTCTTACCAACGCATATTATGAGTGATCGTGGCCCCCATTTTACTAAAAACTTTTGGAGAGAGTTATTCGACATACTTGGCACAGAACTGTACTTTTTCACTAGTTTTCACCCACAGAAAGATGGACAAATGGAATAGGTCAATGCGTTACTAGAGTGCTACTTGAGGCATTATTTAAGTGCACATCAAGAAATATTGGGCAAGGCTCCTAGATATCGCCCAATTCTCTTATAACTTACAGCGGAGTGAGTCTAACGGGCGGACACCATTTGAGCTAGCCACAGGCCAACAGCCACAAACTCCACATTCATTACCAGCTGCATTAGAGGGAAAGAGTTTGGGGGGCTTATCATATGGCCAAAGGATGGGAGGAGCAGCTTGTCACTGCTAAGTCTTACTTGGATAAGGCAGCTAAGAAGATGAAGAAGTTTGCAGACTGTAAGTAGCGTCCCACAAACTATAGAGTTGGGAACATGGTCATGGTGAAGTTTAACCCAAGACAATTCAAGGCACTACGGGGCATGCATCAGAATCTGATTCGCAAGTATGAGGGGTCATTTAAGATCGTCGTCAAGGTAGGCAAGATCTCATACAAGCTTGACATGCCATCGTATCTTAAGATATACCCTGTCTTCCATGCCAGCATGCTTAATCCATATCATGAAGATAAGGATGATCCCGAGTAAGGGCCAATCAAGTTGAGCGCCTATTACTATCACCACCTCACATGACCGGGAGATTGAGGCTATCATGGATTACCAGGCCAGGTGAAAACAAAGACATAAATCCACCACAAATGTTCCTTGTCCATTGGAAGGGGCAATCAGTGGAGAAGGCCACATGAGAACGATATGAAGACTTATGGCAATTCAAAGATAAGATCCGAGAGTTTATGTAGCATCATTGCACCGCGATCGTCGCAACATTAGGTGGGGGAGATTGTGATGACCCGTCATGTCATCATGACACATAGACACCATTTGGCCTGATTAATGCCATGTGGAAGCTTACATTGGAGGAATGTTAGCATTTGTGAGAAGATTCTAGAGAAGTATGAACATTTCCTTTGGAAGATCCTAGATCCTTATGGATTTGCTAGGAAAGTCCTGGGAATCTTCTAGGCTTATAGAGAATTTTAGAGAAAGTTCTTATCTTCTAAATATTAAGAACTTGTGTAACAATTAATATTTACACACTAGCCCCTAGGAGACTAGTATATAAAGGGGCCCATTCATTTGTAATTCATCAAGCAAATAATTCAAGTTCTCTCTAATACAAAGCTTCCTTTAGCAATTCTTTTGTGTTCTTTCTAACATTCTCTTAGCGATCTTGAGTGTAGTAAGGTTGACTTGGCATACCAAGAACATGAGCAAGTTATGCAAGACCGAGAGTGGGTTATTAAGTGCCGCACGTGTACTTAGTTAACGACTAAGGACGTGACAATGTGGTATCAGAGCAAAGGTTGCAACTAAGGAAATGGCGAACTAGTGAGAATAAACGCTGCCAACACCCA
Source organism: Nicotiana obtusifolia (assembly GCA_002018475.1). NCBI lineage: Eukaryota > Viridiplantae > Streptophyta > Magnoliopsida > Solanales > Solanaceae > Nicotiana > Nicotiana obtusifolia. The sequence goes on along the minus strand of MCJB01006069.1, from coordinate 217,941 downwards.
AGCCAATGTGAGTTTATTCAATTCTAGGGGTAAATGTGAGATATTGGGCTCAATCCAAGTGGAAGCAATTGAATCCATATTGATGAGACGATCCAATCCAGTTCTCCTTCCAACATGGGGCATGTAGATGTTAGTGCACTATATATTTGAGGGAATTACACATAAATACTAGGGAAACTACCAAGTTTGTCCCTTTAGAGCAACAATGCTACCAATATTAGCCAATTCATAAAATATTATCAATAATAGTCAAATGCTAACAATATTAGCCAATTGCTTCTTAGCATTTCAGTGATCGTAAGTCTTCCCTTTTTGTATATTAATGATGTTAATTCTATACTCAATAATCGTTTCTTTTTATTAATTTTTTATTTTTTTATTTTATTTTATTTCTACGTTGCATTTAAGCTCTTATTCGTCTTGTTTCATTCTAGTTGGTCTTAATAGTAATAAAAGATAACCAAGTTGATGGTTAACTCTTAAATATCAATTTCAGTTAGGCAAAGTAAAATCACAACATTATCTTTTTTTAATGATAAATATTAGAACTAAAAATTTAAATGTATCATTTCTTTAAAGTCATTTAGATAGAATGTTGGAGTGAGGAATTCTAAGAGGAAGAGTTGAGTACAACCTAATGAAGAAAAAGTCTAATTCCATTGTGTTGCTTAGCTTATTTAAGTTATGAAAATTTTGATATTCAACCGCTAGCTAGCGTATTTTTTCATTTCCGGTGTGTTTATAATTGTGTTAGGTGTTAGTAGTAATTTTCTAGCATATTTTTTCAATTCTTTTATGTTTATAATTAATTAGGTTTTAGTAGTAAACTGCTAGCGTAATTCTGTTGTTTCGAGTGGATGTTGTTGCAATAAATTAGGCACATCTCAAAGAGTTTGAATCTTGACGTTCTGACGATTTGGTAGAGATTTGAGGTAGTTTGAATTGAAAATTGAGCCAAAATCGAAGTGAAAGATGAACATGAAAGAAGATGAGATATATATCCTCTTGTGTATCCATGTATCATTTATGCATCCCATATGTATCAAAGATGTATCTCATGTGTATCCATATATACCTGTGTGAGATACATGCTGGATACATGTATCACAGAGAAATTTTTGAACACGATTTTAACTGCAAATTTGACTCCAACCCAATCTAAATCAGCTTCCAATCTTCCTCAAATTTTGTATATTACTTCATTTATGTGTTTCGAATTCTAATCATACCTATTAAAAATAAGTTATTTTAATTATTTTTAGGTAACTTTCACTATTAGTGTATGGAAGTACTTAAACTCAAACAATAATATGTTGTAAACTTTAAATTTGTGATACAGACTAGATGATTAAGCAAGCAAAGAGAAAGACGACCTTGTTAACTACCTTTTGCAATGCTAAGGAAAGAGAGGAACGTGCAATTTCTACGTTATTTTTGTGTAAAAATCAAAGTATGGACAATTTTGTTTGCGGAGTTCTTCAAGGTTAAACAAACACGAAAGAATGACATAAAAAAGAAAACCTTGAAGGAAGTTTAGGATTGACCAAAATAAGACTTTTAACATAATCGAAAGATCACAGGCAGCTATTTAAATTTTACAAATTTTAGTGGCCATTTTTGGGAATCAGTTCTTGCCGGCTAATTGTTAGTAAGTTTTGAGCAAATTTTGGCTAATTCTGAACTTTTCCCTAAATATAACCCACATACATACTTTGCAACTAGATGACCTATATTCAACTTTGAAAAGTTGTAGCGCAAAAATAATAGGTTAAGATTCAACATTCAACTTCAAATAGGTTCTCGAAATCGCTATTCAGTTTTGCAAAAATAAATATTTCGGTGTTACTATTGATTCCGCGCTTGCCTCATGGGAGTACTTCAAGTTTAAAAAGTGTTGCCCCTCGCTTGTCCCATGGACAACCCTTCTGACTATTGACCTTAAAGTTTTGCCCATAGGTCAAGTGGGGTAAAAGAATCAAGATCATCCATTTTCAAGATCATTAGGTGTAATTTCCTATATTTCAATACACAATCTTCGAGAAACCAACTGGCTATCATATCAACAGAAAGTTTTTGGGCTGTGAAATTAAATCAAATTGGCCCAAAAATGGAGTTCATCTTATGTACTTATCATACTGGAACGAGCCCAGCCCAGAAATAGACTTTTGCTGCATATACTTTTACTTCTTTTCAAACTGTTCCTTAAACCAGTAGAACAAACTTAGGAACTAATTTGCTAGTTGCTGCAGAAGAGGCTGATCTAGAGTTACAATCAATGGACTCCAGAAGTGGAGCCAAAAATTTAAGTTTATAGGTCCGGAATTTTAATCGTTTTACGTTAATGGGTTCTAAATTAATGATTTATACATATTTAATGAAATTTTTTGACATCTATATAGAATTCGAACCAAAACTTGAACCTACTCTCGGCACTCTAGCTCCCCCCTGATGGACTCCAATGTATGCAACATGACAGTGAGTTCGATGGATGCGAAAAAATAGGTAAATTGAGAATAAGGGTTGCAATTTAGCGACGTAGCCATGAATTCTATTAAGAGATCTAAAAGAAAGGCAAGAATTCCACACCTCAAATTCGAACGTCAAACCTAATGAGCGCGCTTGAGACTACACTCACAGCTTGCCATATGTTAGGGAATTCAACAATTTAGATAGGCGGAATACATATGCGATCACTTAAACTTGTTCGTCTTTTTGGCCCCCTTGAATTAAGGGTACAACCTATTGACACCTGATCCATGCTTAAATTGTACCTATCGCACAATTGGTCAAAGTTCAATAGGTCTTACCATTTTAATAAATACAAAAAAAAAATCTTGTTTTCAACCTATTTGCAAAGGATAATTTTCACCCTTAAAAAAGACCAAGAAGCAGCTATGACATTCCAAAGGCTTTTACACAAACATTGCTAAAACAATTTGACTGGATTTGTCAACAACAGAATGAAGTAACTATTACAGAAACATAAATTAATAATACACTTGAATCTGTTTGCCTATTTGTATGACAAAGGAAGAGCTCATTTTAAACTCAATCTCCTTTTCATTCAAGAACCATATTACTACTTAAATATAGCATCGGCAATGTATCCACACAAATATATAGAAACTAAAGTTATTCTCAAGGTGAAATCCCCATTTTCCAGGACATAACAAAGTTTTTCCCAATTGGTAATTCCAGTCCTTGTATATCTAGCATCATACTCTTCCTCTTATCACCTCCCTCCTCGAGTTTGTCAATATACTTGTGTTCTTCAGTAGTAAACTGCACGTTCGAAGTATCTGTAACTTGAGTTCCATCCACTAGAATTTCAAATGCACCTCCAATTCGATCCAAACCTAACACTGTAACCTTCTCAATAGACCAACCTTTATCCATCGCATATTTGTTCTCTTGAACTTCAGACCAAATCTTCACTGTTCCATTGCTGGTTTTTGCATAGAAGTCGATATATGTTGACTGTCCATTTCCTAGTTTCATCTCCGGAAGCTCATCCTCGTCGAGGAAAAGCTTTCCCTTAGCTTCCCCTTCGGATGCTCCAAGTGGGAAGGCTACGACGATAGTAAAAGGTGTCATTCTTGCTTCTTTTGTTAACATCCCACCGCGCTGCATTGGTATTATGGCGTTTTGGTACAAATGCACGTTAACTACATGCAATGGTGCATCAAGTGTGAGGTAGTGTGGTTCTTTTGTGACAACCGCCTGTGTCATGTCGAATAAACTATACCAAGTGCCCGGGGGAAACAACGCTTTCACCTCAGATTTACCTTGTTCTAGCACCGGAGAAACCATGACACTGCTTCCAATCAAGAATTGAGTACTCAACTCGTAAAGCTTTGGGATGTTCGGGAAAGAGAAGAACAGTGGCCGAGCAATTGGTGCACCGGTAGTGTGTGCCTCATAGTTCAAGGTGTAGAAATATGGTAGCAATTTATATCTCATTCCTAAAGCGTTACGAGCAGATTCAGCCACACTTTTCCATTGGTAAAGTTCCTGTCTTGGTGAGTAGTAATTCGCGTGATCCCTTGAGAAGGGATAGAACGCGCCAACTTCAATCCAACGGTTGCATAGCTCCTCAGTAGGAGCCGGATAAAATCCACATATGTCCGAACCAACCATTGGAACACCAAATATACCAAAATTCAAGACTGTAGAGATTGAATACTTCAAATCTTCCCAAGTTCCTTTATTATCCCCTGTCCAATGTGCAGCATAATGTCCTGAACCAACAAACGTAGCACGAGACAGTATGAACGGGCGTTTGCCCTCTAACGCTTGAAGACCCTTGTGAGTTGCAATAGTCTCAGAGAAACCGTAAAGACTATGAGCATCATATTCCCTAACTCCATTGTAATGAGTTGCACTAGTGGCAATAGTTTTGTAACCGATTGGAGCTTGAATTCCAGAAGCGTTTATCTTATAAGGCGGATCATCCCACTTTGTGCTCGTTACATTCTTGCAATCTAGGCAACAAATCCAACCTGGACCTGTGCCATTAGGACATATCCTTCCCTCCGGGATAGTGCACAAACCAGTGCAGAAGTTGGAAACTTCATTCATGTCAATCCAAAGGCCATCAATAGGAGCAAGCTCATGGAATCGTCGAATTTCATCACCCCACCACTCAACCGTTTTAGGGTTGAGGAAGTCGGGGAAGTGAACGGCACCAGGCCAGACTTGTGCTAAAAATGGCTTGCCTTGATATTTGATGAAAACATCATTGGCAATACCTCTTTGATAAACACCATAACTTTTGTTAACTCCAATTCCAGGATCATTAATCACAATATAATGCATGCCTTCGGCGTGGATTTTTTCCAAGAATGCCCTTAACTTTGGGCCAGGGTAGTTGACAGGGTTGAGAGTGAAATCCTTCTTCCCATCCATGTGATCATCATCATTCCATATCACATCAAGAGGGATCTTTGCTTTCTTGTAATTTGCAATAACATCTTCAATTACAGATAAATTGTGGTATCCCCACCTGCATTGATGGAAACCTGTAGCAAAAGGAAATATTGAATTAGGCCATGAATCTTGAATACAAATTTTTTTTAACACCATAGTAGTACAATCAATCCACTAGTGATATTGTCCGCTCTGTGCCACAGGCCGCACTGCTTTAAAACATGTCATTAGGATCTAAGACTTATTTACTTATATATCTAGCATCTCTCCTGTGTTTTGTCAATGTGGGATTCTCTAGGGTGTCACAAACGATTATGTCCAGTCGCACACATCGACTATTTTTCCGCGTACCTGCTACCTCCCACCAGCAGCAGGTATCGAGTAGCTCATCATCTTAGATTCCCTTATTCGACCATGAGATGGACCACAAGTTTTGCTATATTTTCAAGAACCTTTTAGTTAAAATGTCTTGAATGTTATCTAGACCTATTACAACTAGTAACAGTTTTGTACCATTTGCATGACAAGAAAACACTTGAAAACTACAGTTTGGCTATGATAACCAAAAACCAAGAACACTTGTCTAACAGCAGCACAACACCATCAAATTATATGTCCAAAGGACATGTCATGTCATGGTAAATCAATGATGAAGATTTGATGTTAGTGCTCAAATTTAAATATATGTAGGGAAGATTACATCTACTACCACTACAGCATCACGCAATGATCTAAATGACAGTGCTTTCTTGTAGGACAGTTGTCTTCTGCAGGGACCAGCTAATGGAGAAGACTACTTTTTTAAATTTTACTTAAATATTTATTAAATCAAGTCATGTTGCTCGAACTTTTTAAAAATATAGTTGGGTGTCTGTCGAACCCTCTAAAAATAGTGAATTTATGGAGGATTCGACACATATCATTTTTAGAGAGTCTATACAATATGGCAATTAAGTTAATTATAAAGTAATTACAAGTAAATCTCTCATGAACATGTTGATTAGTAATCGGGTAAAAACAATAACTAGCCTAGTATTACATGTTAGACTGCGCTGACAATGTAAAATATTGCATAGTAACTAACCTACTATTACATGTTAGACAGCACGTATATATAACAGAAAATTAAAATACTACTGATTATAGGCACCGTATGACCATTTTTAGGTTACTTTTTAAATTATATCCCCATTAGCTTAGGTGATTAACGGTTTACTATTACATGTTAAACTACATTAACAATGTCAATTCGTAATCTAAATTCCTACAATAGCCTAGGGGAATAAATTTGGCACTTAAAAATAGTTCAATAATTTTTATTTTTTTTCCACATATATTTAGAACACTGAACTAATGGGGACAAAATTTTAAAAGTAGCCCCAAAAGAGGCCCCCTAAAGCAAAAACGGTATAAATGTGAAGTTTTGGTGTATCCTTTTTTTGTGAGCCTAAAAGATTTTTTCTATCAGAAAAATAGAGAGTAAGAAAATCAAAGATTTTTTTAGTAGTCAAAAAAGTAATTTCCACTTTTCAGAGATAAAAGAGACTAAAAAGGAAAATAACAGTGATGACAAAAAGAAATCAGTACTACTGGGGACCAGTCCACCAACTAAAAAATATCAGTAATTTCATTTTATACTATAGTACAAATAATTAATGACATATTTTAATCAATACCAACCACCTTGCCCTATCAGAATATGAATGTAGACAAAAAAAAAATCTTTAGTAATTTAAGGTACTTATCTGTAAAGATTAAGCAAAATATTCTAGATAATTACGCCTGTAATTATGATTAGCCAAAAAGGTCAGAAAAAGTTTTAAAAAAGGAAAAGATAATAGTCCACATCATACAAGATTTGTTTATCTACTCAATCATTGGATTGAGGCAATCATTTTCAAGTGTGATTATTAAAAATCATATTGCTTTTTTTTCTCTTATCCTCCAAGAAAATTTCATCAGCTTTTATTAATATCCTAGGTTTAAATATACTATAAAAGTTAAAATTATATAAGGAAAAATAAAATAAATTATCATCCTCCTAGTAAAAAGGTCACATGTATCAACTACTCCAACTCCCATGTCCGAATAGAGAAAAAGATGTGATCTTTAAAAGAGTCGGAAATACTTATTCATGTTTAAATTTATATCAAATTAATAATATATATATATATATATATATATATATATATATATATATATATTGCGCACCTAAATTGAGTGTGAGTGAATTTTTTTTTTATGAAAAATAATACTTTCCTAATTTAGCAATTATTGACATCGTCCACATGGTAACAATTGCTATTCTAATTTTGTCCCTTGTACAAAATAAATAGATACTATTATTGAAAGACAAGTCACGGGATTCTAACTTACTACTACCTCAAATCTAAGCTAAAACCAACGAGGTAGACTTATCCCCGACCAGTCACATGTCTATTGGCTTTTTCTCTTATAATCGGGATATTCGAGTCAGTATGCGCTTGTTTAATTATTTTCATAAAATATTTATTATTTCCTATCGGCACAAGATAAATTATATATTAGAGGTTGGACTTAAATGGTTAATGAAGTATTAGTTTCACATTGAGCCACTTTACAACAGGCTATGTTATGTAAAAGTCCAAGTTATGTGCCCAAAAAAGTATATATTTTTTTCACGTCATCAGATTAAGTTGACCGACCTATAATAATAAATAATTGTGTATGAAATTCCAATGGATACTATATTATATCACATTTACAAGATTTGAAATTGTATGAACCACAGTAACTCAAGTAAAATCTCTATCTAAACATAATGTTAACCTCTAATTACTCTTTTACCTACTTCAACTTTAAATGCTGCCTTTTTTCCCAACTTTAACAGCATATATTCAGGCCCCTACTCATACGTACTAATTTAGTTGAAACCATACCAACCAAAAACTAAATATCAACAAATATCACAATTAATGCCATGAATTGAAAAAGATAAGACAAGAATTTATAAGAAAACTTACCAAGTGACCAATAGGGCATAGGAGCAGGCCTGCCTATAAATTCAGTATATTGATCAACAACAGCAAGAGGTGTGGGACCAGCAAAGAAGTAAAAGTCCAAAATACCCCCAATCACTTTATATGTCAAAGAATTCCCTCTGTAAAACACATCCATTCCATTGCTATTTAGCAATAAAACTGCATGTGCATAACCTTCACCATTCAAATTCCTCAAATCCATATACATTGGATGTGAACCATACAAATCCATGTTCAAATTAATTGCTGATTGATCAGTTGTGTATAAAGTGTAAGGGTCATTTGGGTAAATTTTAATGCCATGGGGTTGTGTATTTTCACCTAAACCATATAAAGAAGCATCTTTGGGCAATTTTGTTGATATTTCAAGATATTGGTCTTTAAATACCAAATTACTATATGGGTCTGAATCATCTGAACTTGAATTGAAAAGGGTTTCTCCATTTGATTTTCTTTTCACAGAAAAACCAAAAGGGTCAGTGGTAAAGCTGAAAATTAATTCATTCCCTGAGTATTCTGAGGCTCCAAGTGGAAATGGATTACTCTTTCTTGAAACACCAATTGTCTGTTTCAATAATGGGGCTTTTTCCCTTGGTAATAAATTGTAAGGAACTTCCCATCTTTCCTTCTTTGCATCTGTTATTTGAATCCTCAACCGATTATCTGTCTCATGCCTGTAAAAAAAATCACAAAAATTAGCATAAAGGTTCAATTTTTTACCAAGAATTAGAGCATAAAGATTCAATGTATATCAAGAATTAGGTGTATAATCAGAAGAAAGTTGGCAAAAGACTGATATATAAGTAGAAAAGAGTAGAGGAACGTCATCGAGCTCTAAACATGGCCGAGCTAATGACTGAGCTACGAGTTCGCGTTCGGACCGAACCAATTAGCTTTTGCTTATATCCTACCATGTATTTGTATTATAACATTCATTAAATATACCTAAATATTTAATTGTGAACACATTAATTAAGACGAACTATGAGTTCATGACAAGTTGAGGACTCATAAAATTTAAGTGTTTGAATACTTACTTGACAAAGAGCTGCAAGTGAGGAATATCAGGGCCATAAATATTGTTCTTTTTCTTGACTTTGAGGTGACCAATGAGGCCCCCATCTGGTGATTCTTCAATGGCTATTAATCTATAGCCTTTGCCAATCTTGACTGGTGTTGTGTGGACTAAATTTACACAAGCTATGCATATTGTCAAGACTAACAAGAAATGGAATAATGGGGAAGAAGAAAAAAATTTCATGGTTTTTGCTAGCTAAGGGGAAAGAAAAAAAGAAAGAATGAGGAATAGGGAGTGAGTGTGAAGCCTGAGTTTGGCACTTGGCAAGAATAACTGTTAGGGGTTTTGTGGATATATAAGTAGGCAAAAGGATGAGGGAGTCATAGTATACATGTGATGTGAATGAAGAGAAGATTGATATCATCTCACCAATCTATCTTCTCTTTGCCCATGTGACTTATGATGTTCCTTTGGTCCCACTTCTTTGAAAAATATATCCCTTTTACCTTTGGTTTACTCCCATCACTGGCGTTAATTGATGTTAAGTTTTGAGGTTATGGGAATTGACGATTTTAATTCGAGGGTCTGTCGAAAGTGGTAAGATCTGCGTTGCATTTTATCGTCGTGACCCGTTACATCTATCATATTACGTAAGTGTCATTTGGTATATATTAATACTATATGAAAGCTTACATAGAAGGAATGCCAGCATTTGTAAGAAGATTCTAGAGAAGTATGAATATTTCCTTAGGAAAATCCTAGATTTCTATGAATTTGCTAGGAAAGTCCTTAGAATCTTCTAGATTTGTAGAGAGTTCTAGAGAAAGCTCTTATCTTATAAATATTAAGGACTTGTGTAATAATTAATATTTACATACTAGCCCCTAGGACTAGTATAGAAAGGGGGTCATTCATTTGTAATTCACCAAGCAAAATAATCAAGTTTTCTTTAATACAGAAGCTTCCTTTGGTAATTCTCTTGTGTTCTAACATTTCCTTAGCGATCTTTAGTGTAGTAAGGCTGACTTGGCACAGCAAGATCGTGACCGAGTTGTGTAAGATCGTAAGCAAGTTGTCAAGTGCCGCACGTGCGCTTAGTTCAAGACTAATGACGTGACAACTTGGTATCAGAGCAAAGGTTATGACTAAAGGAATGCTAGAAAAAATCCAAGAGATTGCTAGAAGGAAACTCTGTAGGGAACCATGGTCGGAATTAGTGGTACTTGCAAAAGGGACCAATGTGAAGGTCCTAAGAGAAAGCAGTATGATGGTGCACGGGACGCAAGCGAGGTGCAGACTTACTTTAGAGGATGGACAAGTACTTTGAGGTAGTCAAGGAGGATGACGAAGTTGTTAAGGTACGCAACGCCTCAATGTCCTTAACCGAGGTTGTCGCGTTATGGTGGCATCGAAAGTAACTGACAGGAGAAGGGGCTATGCAAGATTGAGACGTGAGAGCAGTTCAAGAAGGAGTTGAATAAGCAATTCTACTCAATGAATGTGGTGTACGAGGCTAGGTGGAAGCTAAGGGAGCTCCGACAGACGGTCACAATTTGGGAGTATGTGTGCGAGTTCACTACCTTAATGCTGCAAATCATGTCAGTGTCCGAGGAAGATCCCCTATTCTACTTCATGGATGGGTTGCAAAATTGGGTAAAGCGGGAGTTAAGAATACATCAAGTAGCCAACATGGACGAGGCAATAGGGGTAGCCGAGTCGCTTGTTAACTTCAAGATAGAGCCTACCATGTCCAAAGAAGGCAATGCCGAGAGAGATAGGGGAGACTATGACAAGGACAACAGGAAAAGCATAGTCGAGGTATATAAGGGCGATGGCAAGGGGCCATCCCATAACGGATTGGGGTCCAAACGAAACGGCAAGGGGCCAGAAAATGGTAGCGAGTACGTTTCTAAGGGAGGGTGCTACTTCTGTAAAGGATCACATCGGGCAAGTGAATGCCCAGATCTGGGGAGGCTTACAGCAATGATCGGGAACTTTTCTCAAGCGTACAAGGGTGACACAGGAGGGACCGCCTGCGTTGGAGAGACGCGCTTGGAATCTAAGCTGAAAGTAGAGGATTCCAAAGCCTATCTTGGTGCCTTGCAAATGGAGCATGGTGGTAGCAAGAAAAGTTGGGCGGACATAGTTAAAGAGGATGGCGAGTTACAAAGTAATGGCACGCTATCAGACTTGAACGATGCACCAAGAAGATAGGTTACGTTTTCTAGCAAGGCTGTGACCACAGAGGGCAGCCAAATAGGGAGTGGAAGCATGGACCCGATGCTTCAGGAGCTGCTAGGCTTGGTTGAGTCATGGGGAGATTCATGCCAAGAGCAAGGAGAGGCATCCGATGGGTGGAGGATCGAGGTTATCATTGCTAGCCATCCAATGTACAAACGGGGCAAGAAGAAAGGTGACCAGTACCTTGTGACATAGGAAGCGAACCGCTCCATAGAGCATTTTGGCTAATGGACAAAGATCTCCGACGACGCCAAGGCGAGGCGCACGCGTACGTGTCAATGCTTTGTGCCGAGGGCGACACGAAATTAGGTGGGGGGAAAGTATCATGATCCGCCAAATCATCATGCCACGTAAGTGCCATTTAGCATATATTAATGCCATGTGGAAGCTTACATAGGAGGAATGCTAGCATTTGTGAGAAGATTCTAGAGAGTACGGATATTTTCTTAGGAAAACCCTAGATCCCTATGGATTTTCTAGGAAAGTCTTTTGGAATCTTCTAGGTTTGTATAGAGTTCTAGAGAAAGTCCTTATCTTGTAAATATTAAGGACTTGTATAATAATTAATATTTACGTACTAGCTCCTAGGAGACTAGTATATAAAGGGGGCCATTCATTTGTAATTCACCAAGCAAAATAATCAGGTTCTCTCTAATATAAAAGCTTCCTTTGGTAATTTTCCTGCGTTCTAACATTCTCTTAGCGATCTTTAGTATAGTAAGGTTGACTTGGCACAGCAAGATCGTGACCGAGTTGTGTAAGATTGTAAGCAAGTTGTCAAGTGCCGCACGTGCGCTTAGTTCAAGACTAAGGACGTGACATTACTCTATGTATATCTCACTTGTAAGATCACATTGGCTGTGTTGTATTTATTGTTGTTGTGGGGATAGGGTTGTATCTCTCATGTTGTATAAATAGGCTCTCAACTAGGCCTCAACTAACAAGTATGCCCTCCAACTTTGAATGTGCAAAAGTAGGCGCATCAACTTGTCTCGACATTGTCAGTTGAACACTCCAACTTACAAAATGATCATCTAAACACCTCCAAAATTTATGTGTCATGTCAGTGTTACGTTAGCATTTGTGTTTACATAATAGACTTGTTAAATGGGTCGGCCCGACCCAAACCCGAACCCGTTGACTCTTGGTCCGTGGGTCCTTAACGGGGCCGGGCCGGTTCACTTTCTTATAGGGTCCGGTCCGAATTTGACCCATTAATCAAAACTTGTTGATCCGACCCGAACCCATAACCCCTTAACCCAGGCCCTAATGGGCCTAATCTAATTTAATTAAAAAAACTAGTAAATGATACATATTTCAAGCTTTATACATATATACAAACTTGAAATTACTACATGTCTTTAAAACTAGTTAGAGTAAAAATGAAAGAACAATTATACTTTATTAACATTAAAATTTGAAAAACATATAAAATTCGATTATTTTTATAACTAATAGTCTACTTGTACACACCCAAAATTGAGATGCTTACGTCTGCACACTCAAAGTTAGAGGGCACATGTTTATGTATTAGGCCTAATATCCGCTATCAAAGAGTAATGTGCGATGGATATAATTTTCTATCTTTAAGAAAAGGTATCAGTTTAAGTCTTGAATAGGAATAGAGCTAAAGGGAGGCAAGGGGTTCAATAAAATTTCTTTCGCCAAAAAATCTTAATGTGCAATTATGGCAGTAACAGATATTTTTGGTTATTTATTAACTATTGAATCCATTGATATAAAAAAATATTTTATTGTAATAGTAAAGGGTACAAAAATTATTTTAGATCACAAATCTAAAATTTAGATTTACACTTTAGTATTTTTTAAAATCTCCTTGTATGAATTTCTACTTTCGATATTGATCTTCAAAATGAATGAAACTCTTTTTAGAAGTGCTTCACAATTATATGCTGTGCAAATCCAAAATTATTCAAGTATACCATCCCAATAAGGGGTCGTTTAGTAGGCTCGACTAAGTAATATAAAAATTTAATTCGTCCAATACAATATTTGGTTGCTCAATTCAATTTATACATACTTAATACATGAATTACTTATACCTCATAGGAGGGCTTAGCTAATACTAAGGAAACCAAGGGATTACTAATCTCTGCATCAACTATACCTGGATAAGACCCTAAAATTACTAAATCGCCCCTCAAACCCTTTTCCTAAATTTCTTTATATAGAGAAAGAAGAATATTCAAGGGTATAATTGTAAAGAAGATTTTGTACAGTTTTAAACCAAACACAAGCTTAGATTATACATTGCATAGCTAATTTTTAATACAATGCACCAAATACTTGATAAAAAATAATCCCAGCACTACAATTCCTGCATTACTAATCTCTGCATTACTTGTGTTCGTACCAAACTAACCCTAAGGGGTCGTTTGGTAGGCCGTATTAAGCAAAATAATCTCCGTATAAAAATTTAATCCGTCCAATACTATGTTTGGTTGGTCAATTCAATTTACTCCTACCTAATACATGGATTAGTTATACCTCATATGAGGGATTAACTAATACCAAGGAAAGGAAGGGATTACTAATCCCTGGATTAGCTATACATGGATAAGACTTAAAATTACTAAATCCAGACTTATACATTGCATAATTAATTTTTAATACAATGAATCAAACATTTGATAAAAAATAATCTCAGCACTACAATCCCTGCATTTCTTTGTGTTAGTATCAAACGACCCCTAAGTCCTGCAATACTGAAAATGAATGGTCTTTCATGCTATCATGCTCTGTTTCAACAAAGCAGGAGATCTCTGAAGAAATGGGCAGTGGGCACATCTTTGTGTAAACATAGGGAATTGGAATATCAATTTCTTATACAGAATCAGAGATGTGGTTCAATCTTGTTTTTACGTCAAGCTGTTCTAGAGATTATTCCTCTGTCATAGTAAGAAAAATTGCTTCCCTAGGAAAATTAAATTAAAAAAAGGGTGATTAACAATGAATAAAACATAATCTTACATTTAATGCAAATCATATAAACAGAGGTAGACAGTAGGATATAGTAAATAATATGATCTACTTGATAACATTAATTAATCACGGGGCACAAGCTTGTATATTACTAAATTCCTCTAATCAATCAAACATGCCAGTCAATTCAGCGGTGATTTAATTAGTAATACTAATTTTTATTTTTTTGCCTAAACATTCCTTTATAGGTAAGTTTTAATTAGCTAATTTTTGTATCGTGATAGGGTAAACGTTTTATTTATGTAATTAGGGACTTAACACTGCTAAGTATCTACTCTAAATACCATTTATTTAAAAAGTGAGTAAAATTTTAATGAGCACATAGTGGTGGTCCTTTTAGCATTTCTATGGTCCTCGTGTCTAATTGTGTCTTTGGTGAAACTATTGCATCGTATTTACAGTTTTATATCCTATACCTCTGTATTTTAATTATACAGTCAAATTTCTCGATAAAAATTTATTGCTATGATATTTTATTATCTTTCAATTTTGTTTGTTTGCATTTTGAAAGAAAATGAAATTATTTGAGTAAGGATATCATATAGTGTACCGGTATGGTAAAAAGTATTTGCTATAGAAAAGTTTGACTAGATTTTGATTGTAGTACATGCATAGGCCAGCTTATTAAAAAGTATGTTTGTGTTGCTTCTATAAATTTTATTATCACATTATATAAAAATATAAACTGTTAACGAATTATTGTGTTAGGAAAATAATATTGTATAACTGTTTTCAAAATAATAGCTAAAAATATATATATTTTTGTATATATTTTTGTGTGCATATATATATATATATATATATATATCTCAAGAGCATACAATGAATAATCACAGAGGTAGTACTCTTTGATCAGTTTTTTCTTGTGTATTCTCCAACATAACACTATTAATTTTTTTCTTTAGGTTTTATCATCTTATATTCAGAGCTCACTGATATATATATATATATATATATATATATATCATCTTATATTCAGATCATAGTGACTTTCTTAACTTGGCTAAGCTACAAAATCAACTTATTTTGATAAGTGTTTTTTTTTAAAAGTAGCTTTTTTCAAAAGTACTTTTGTTGAGAAGCAGTTTGTGTTTGACTAATTAATTTGAAAAACACTTCTGAGCAGCAATTAGTATTTGGCCAAGTTCTTAAAAATTGCTTCAAAGTGCATTTTTCTCAAAATACTTTTCAAAAAAGTACTTTTAAAAGATACTTTTTCTGTTTCTCCTCAAAATTCTATTTTTCTTTTTAAAACTTGACCAAACACTTTAATTTTAAAAAAAAGCATTGATTTTGAAAAAAGAAAGTACTTTATGATTGGAAAAACTTAGCCAAACGGCTAAGAGGGAGTAATTCCTATCAACAACCACAATAAGAATAAGAAGTCAAATAATATATGAGATAATAAAGGAATTTTCATATTTGAAGTCATTTACGCACATATGAAATAATATTTGGTAATACCCTCGAAAATATATCCTTAGTCAAATTATTAGTAGGTAAAGAAGTATATTAAGATCAACATTATTCTCAACGTTTAGAATTACAACTTACAAGATTATTTAATACGTCCAACTCACATTAATATTATTATAAATATTTTTGAGTTTTTAAAACAATGCTATATCTTAAAAGATTTGCTCTATGAAACTGCATATTTGATATATTATGTAAGATCACAACTAAAGAAATTGCAATGCGTAACCTGTTAGCCAAACCCCTTAAGCTAAAATCTGTAAGAACAAAAAAAGAAAAAAAGAAAAATCAGAAGTTAGGGCAGGCCGTAAGCCTCATCTTTAATTTTTGGTAAAATACAACAACAACAGCAATCCAGTAAAATTCCACCAGTAGGGTCTGGGAAGGGTAAAGTGTACGCAGACTTTACCTCTACCCCGGAGGGGTAGAGAGGCTGTTTCCGGAAGACCCTCGACTTAGAGACAATAGATCCGTGACACCAACAAAAATCAGAAAAATAATATCAGCAACGTGAGAGACAACAAATAAATGAAAAAAACAATAACACAAATGCTATGCAAAAGTGTGAAATACAACATAAACTGCTAGCAGTCCTAGACAAAACACTATCAGACTAGCCGGTACAAAGAGGAAAATCACTCGACTATCCCTTAACCTACAACCATAATGTTTGGCCTCCACACCTTCCTATCGAGAGTCATGTCCTGGGAAATCTAGAGCGTGCCATGTCATGTCTGATCACCTTGACACTTCTTAGGCCGCCCTCTACCTCTTCTCGTATCTGCCAAAGCCAACGGCTCACACCTCCTAATCGGGATATCTAGGCTTCTCCTTCGCACGTGCCTGAACCATCTAAGTCGCGCTTCCCGCGTCGTGTCACTCACCGGAGCCACACCCACCCTCTCCCGAATATCTTCATTCCTAATCTTATCCAGCCTAGTGGACCGGCACATTCATCTCAACATCCTCATTTATGCTACTTTTATCTACTGGATATATGAATTCTTAACTTTCCAACACTCAGTTCCATACAACATGGCCGGTCTAACCACCGTTCGATAGAATTTATCTTTAAGTATCGGTGGCACGTTCTTGTCACATAGGACTCCAGACGCTAACCTCCATTTCATCCACCCCACTCCAATACGGTGCGTAACATCCCAGTCGATCTCCCCATCTCCCTGGATAATTGACCCTAGGTACTTGAAATTTTCTCTCTTGGGGATGACTTATGAGTCAAGCCTGACTTCCACGTCCGCTTCCCCCATCACGTCGCTGAACTTACACTCCAAATATTCTGTCTTAGTCTAACTCAACTTGAAACCTTTAGACTCCAGGCCCACCTTTAGACTCTAGGGCTTGCCTCCATACCTCCAGTCTCCCATTAATGCTGCCTCGCATCTCATCAATCAGATCTACATTATCAGCGAACAACATATGCCATGGCACCTCCCTTGAATATGGTGTGTCAATGCGTCCATCAACAGGGCAAATAAGAATGGGCTGAGCGTAGATCCTTGGTGTAATCCCATAACCACTGAAAAAAGCTCTGAGTCACCTCCCACAGTCCTAACCTGAGTCATAGCTCCATCATACATATCACTTATCGCCCTAATATAAGCCACCGGCACAACTTTCACCTCCAGGCATCTCCAAAGGACGTCCTAAGGACCTTGTCCTACGCCTTCTCTAGGTCGATAAAAACCATATGCAAATCCCTCTTCTTATCCTTGTACCGTTCCACCAACCTCTTGATAAGGTGGATAGCTTCCGTAGTAGAATGACCCGGTATGAACCCGAACTGGTTTGTCGATATAGACACTGCCCTCCTTACCCTCCCTTCTACTACCCTCTCCCAAACTTTCATGGTATGACTTAGTAACTTGATACCCCTATTGTACTTACGATTCTTTATATCACCTTTGTTTTTGTACAATGGAACCATCGTACTCCATCGCTACACACTGGCATCCTCTTCATCCTGAAGATAACATTAAACAGCCCAGTCAGTCACTCCAAGCCTGCTCTACCCACATACCTCCAAAATTCTACTAGAATCTCGTCTGGTCCGGTCGCTTTGCCACGTCTCATCATACGCATTGCTTCTACGAACTTCTCAACCTTAATACGCCTACATTACCTAAAGTCTTTTGATTCTTGGAGTGCCCCAATTCCCCTAACACAATGTTTTCGTCCCTCCTCTTCATTCAGAAGTTTATCAAAGTTGGACTGGCATCTTTGCTTAATCTGGGCATCTTCCATAAATACTCGACCTTCTTCATCTTTGATGCGCATCACTTGATCCAAGTTGCAAGCCTTCCTCTCTCTCGCTTTGGCCAGCAGAAGTAACTTCTTTTCTGCACCTTCACCCCCAGTTCCTCATATAGCCGACAGAATGCAGCAGGCTTAGCCTCTGTGACCGCTAATTTCGCCTCCTTTCTAGCCTCCTTATATCTTTCTCTGTTCGCTCTCCTCTGCTCCTCGTCGGTGCTCTCTACTAACTTAAGGTAAGTTGCTTTCTTTGCTTCCGCTTTACCTTGGACCACGTCATTCCACCATCAGTCGTCTTGATGCCCGCTAGAGTAACCTTTCAAGACCCCTAGTACCTCTCTTGCCGCCTCCCATATACAGTCCGCAATCACTATCGACATAACGCTAGCGTCCCCACCACTCTTCCAATATCCCATAGCCGTCAGTCACCCCTCCAACTCCCGCGCATTATTCTTAGTCAAAACTTCCCACCTGATCCTCGGTTGACCCTATACAAACCTCTTCATCCTCTTTATCAAGATACCGACATCCATTAGTAGGAGCCTATGTTGTGTCGCGAGTTTCTCACTCGGGATCACCTTGCAATCCTCGCACAACCCTCTATCACACCTTCTAAGGGGGAAATAGTCAATCTGTGTCTTAGCTACCATACTCCAGAAAGTAATCAAATGCTCCTCCCTCTTTGGAAAAATAGAGTTCACGCGCACCAACTTAAAAACTCTAGCAAATTCCAATAGTGAAGTACCACCTCTGTTCATATCCCCAAAGTCGAAGCCACCGTGCACCTCGCCAAAGCAACCAGCAGACAACCTAATATGACTATTGAATTCCCCTCTTATGAATAACTTCTCCGTAGGCAGAATACCTCGCACCGCCTTATCCAGCGCCTCCCAGAAGCGCCTTTTAACCTCCTCGTCCAAGCCCGTTTGCGGTGCGTAAGCGCTAATGACATTCATAGTGCTCCCTCCAACTACTAACTTAATCGCCATCAATCTGTCATTCATCCGCCAACCTCTACCACTGACTCTCTAAGCTCCCTATCCACCAAAATACCTACTCCAATTTTGCCCTTCACGACTTTGAAGTACCACAATTTATACCCGTCTGCATTCCTCGCCTTTGATCCTATCTACCTAGTCTCCTGCACACACGCTATATTGACCTTCCTCTTCTAGAGAATCTTCGCCAGCTCTATAGACTTACCCGTCAACGTCCCTATATTCCACGATCCAATTCTCAACCTATAGGCGCCCTTGTTCCCCTTACCCCCTTTGGATCCCGTCTCACCCCCTGACCCTTGCCCTACCCCCCTCCCCACCGTTCGCCTTCCCCGAGGACATGACCCTACTGTGCCATTACAAATCACAATCCATGTACCTATGGAAGTCTAGAAAAAAAAAATGCCAGCACAGAACAACAAAGGGAACACAAACATGAGACTCAAAGGGAACAAATAGTAACTACAAGCTCACTACTAGACTGACTAGACTAGTACGAATTACTATGGAAACAAAGTAACTAACACATAAGATAGAGAAACATGAGGCGGGAGGAACCAATTCTAGTGAATAGAACCTCGACTTTCGATTTGGTATACTCCTGATGCTGTGGAACCCGATGTATAGCTGCTGCTCTGCTGCTTTTACGCGTGCACCTCCCTATCGTCACCAAATAGCCACAAAATTGATACCTGCAAAACACACAAACACCACGTAACGAATAAAAATATAGGAGGACTGGAATGTCATCGTCAATAGCGGCAGAGAAATGCGGATCTGGTGATGACTCACTTGAAGTCGTCGGACCAGTCTAATGTCACCGGAGAATAGCGATGACGCCAAGAAACGACAGTAGAGAAAGATGTAACAAAGAAGGAGCACTGAAAAAGGGGGTTGGGAGTTGGGACTGCAGCCGGAACTACAAAGAAGAAGAAGAAGGAGCGGCACCGGCGGTGGGATGGTCGCCGGAAAAAATCTACCGGTAGGGTTATGAAAGGGGAGAAGAGAAAAAAGGGGGAGAAAGAAAAATGGCATAGAGAGAGAATAGGGAGACAGGAGAGAGAGGGAGGAGGGGGTGGTGCTTACCTGTCCTGCTTGTCAACGCCGGTGCGGCGCTGGAGGGATTCACCGGTGAAAGTGGAAGTGCCGTTAAGTTTTGAGTCCCGAAGAGAGAGAGAGAGAGAAGCGCGTCAGATATAAATAAATAAAATGTATAAAATCATAAAATTTAAGTAACTAAAAAATATATGTGTGTGTACTATATATATGTATTATCTGTATATATTGAACATGTTAACATAAGTGTAAACGTATTAATATATCACTAAACTATGCTCTTGTAGTATGTGATAACCCGATAGGTCATTTATAGTTTCAACCCTCAATTTTGTATTTCAAAAATACGATTAGCTCCGTTCAGACTTTCTCGATTTGTGCGTGCAGTCCATGTCTTTTTTCAGAAGTTTTTATTTGAAAATTGATGAAAATATAAAATCGTGCGTTAAAACTCATTTGAGTCGACTTCGATCAACATTTTGAGCGAACTGACTTGGATCAGTATTTTGACGATCCCGGTGGGTCCGTAGCGCGATTTGGGACTTGGGCATATGCCCGAAATCGAATTCGGAAGTCCCTAGCTTGATTTAACATAATTTGTTGAAAACTAGAAGTTTAAAGGTTTAAAGAAATTCTGAGTTTGATCGTAGCTTGAATTTGTTGCTATCGGGTCTGGATTTTGGTTTTGAAACTTGGTCTAAGTTCATTACAGTATTTATGACTTTTCTGAAAAATTTGGTACAAAATGGAGTTGATTTGACGTGATTCGGAAGTCCGGTTGAAAAGTTGCATATTCTTAAGTTTCATTAAATTTTTATTTGTTTTGGTGTCCAATTTCTAGTTCTTGGTGTCATTTTGGTGTTTTGATCGCGCGAGCGAGTTTATATAATATTATTATACTTGTGTGAATGTTTGGATTAGAGCTCCGATGGCAAGGCTTGGGTGAGTTTCGATAGGTTTCAGAGTGGTTTGGACCTAGGAAAATAGCTGGTGCAATTTGTTTCTGGTGCAGGCCTCAGACCTCGCAATTGTGAGGTCTGGTTTGCATTTGCAATATCAGAGGGCCTCTGTTAGGTTTTCATTGCAAACAATTTCTACAATTGTGAAGAGGGGCTGGGACAACGAGGATCGCAATTGTGATTAAATGGTTGCTTTTGCGTAGCTCAAGAGTTCGCATTTGCGAACAATCATTGCAAATGCGATGATAGCAGAGATGTGGGCTTCTTCGCATTGGCGAAGTATTTCTTGCGTTTGCGGTTCGCGACATCTGCGCTTGGACAAAAGAGGGGGAAAACTGGAATTAGCTCATTTCTTTCAAACTAAATACCCTAGAGGCGATTTTCCCAAGAGATTTTCTTCCTAAATTCATTGGTAAGTGACTTTAATCTACTTCTTTTCAATTACGCATTATATTTCATAAGATTTCAATATTAAATCTAGGATTTTTCACGGTAGAAATTAGGGATTTGGGTAGAATTAGGAATTTTCATAAATTTGAGATTTAGACCTCGAATTGAGGTCGGATTTCGATACATAATTGGGCTCGGGGGTGAATGGATGATTGGTTTTTGGTTTGAATCTTGGGTATTGACCAAGCGGGCTAGGGGTTGGCTTTTGTTGTCTTTTTCAATGATGATCTAAATTGAACCTCTTTCATTCGTGGGTAGTTTCTAAGACTTATTTTGTATAATTAGGTTGACAATTTGCTAGATTTGGTTGGTTTGGAGACTTGTTTGAAAGGCAAGGTTGCGGTTGAACTTTGACTTGATTGTGGAGTGAGGTAAGTGTTGGGTCTAACCTTGATTAGAGGGAATATGAACCCTTGAGCTATATGTGCTATGTGAATTTTCATTAGTAGCGACGTATATGCGAGGTGACGAGTGTCTATACGCTGTCAATTACTTTTTTTCATATCTACCCATATCTCATTAATTATAGCATTTCATGTCCTGATTGTTACTTGCCTTAATTGCTTCATATGCCTTAACTTGTTACTCGTCATTTATTATTCTCGCATTATAAATGTTAATTTCTTCCATGCTCCCATGCTTATTGATACTTGCCTTAAATTGTCTTACTTGTACTTTTTAACTGTCATGTATTCGACTTGTGTTGTTGCTCAGTATTAATTGTAGTCTTTCATGATTTGGTATGAGATTCCTTCTTCATTTGTACCTTTCATATTCATTAATCGTAGAGATTCTTGTGATTTGAGTTGTTAAATTGATTGCACTTATTGATTTATTTATGGATAGGGTTGCACACCGCAACAGGTGGAATAAGGGAGGATTTATATTGATACAGTAGGATCGGGTTGTGCGCCGCAACAGGTGAAATAAGGGTGGATTGATATAGCGAAATAAGGGTGGATTGATATAGTGAAATAAGGGAGAATTATGATATTGACTCTGATTATATGGTGGGATTGTGCACCGTAACATATATATATATTTACTTATTATTATTGATATTTACATGGTGGAATAAGGGAGGATCGTGTTATACGGTGGGATAGAGTTGCGCGCCGTAATAGTTTATGTGTTTTCTATTCCTTGTTGTATTGTGTTGGCTTCGATACTTATGTACGAGATTCTAAGGATTGTTATTTATGGTATTTACTGGTTTTTCTCTGAGGATTGAGTTATTTTTATGAGTTAACTGCCTTATTTTGTTTCTGTATTTTTCTTTACTGTCATTATTTTATACTGCGTACAGGTTATTTTAAGTGACCCACCTTAGCCTCGTCATTACTTCGTCAAGGTTAGGCTCATCATTTACAAAGTATATGGGGTCGGTTGTACTCATACTACACTCTTACACTTCTTGTGCACATTTTGGAGTCGGTCCCAGCGCGGTCATTAGATTGCTTGGGTTGATTATTGGACGGAGACTTGAGGTACAGCTGCTCGGCGTTCGCAGTCCTGAAGTCCCCTTCTACTTTAGCTTAGCTGTGTATTTTCTTTCAGGCAGCTTTACTTTCACTCAAACCTTTATCTGTATGTTCTAGTATCTCGTGCTGTGACATCAGATTCGGGATTGTATTAGATATTTCAGTTGTAATGGCTTTTTCGCATTTTATCTCAGTTATTTCAGTAATTGGCATCATTTAA
Source organism: Nicotiana obtusifolia (assembly GCA_002018475.1). Classification (NCBI taxonomy): domain Eukaryota; kingdom Viridiplantae; phylum Streptophyta; class Magnoliopsida; order Solanales; family Solanaceae; genus Nicotiana; species Nicotiana obtusifolia. Next base: position 194,822 of record MCJB01006069.1, on the reverse strand, counting down.
ATTGGATTTGTTTAAAAATGGCTTAAACTAATCTAAAGTTGGCTTGCCTGGCAAGTGAAGTGTTAGGCGCCATCACGACCACAAGGATGGTAATTCCGGCCGTGACACAGTATTAGAATAGAGTTTTATATTCTTTCAATATTAGAATAGAGTTAATTTAGACCAGTCAAGAAATTATAAAAGATAATAAAAGACTTACTTTGGAAAAATTATTTTAGAAAAATAAAAAGTAGAACCAATTAAGAAAGTAAAAATATCAAAACAATAAAAACATACCATGATGAAATAAAAAACGAAGCACAAAAATTTAACAAAAACATTCATGAGTGAGCATCTGGTGATACAAGGCAGTGAAATGGGATGTTGTTGCTTTACCAATGAGCACGTTCTGAGGAGAGAATAGAAAAAACTTTTCCTCACTTCATATGGAAGGGATGCCTAAATTTTTGTTATTTTTAATACGCAAGGCGCAAGAAATCTTCTCAGTTGGCTATGTTCTTTGCACTATCATTATGAAAAAGAAACTAGGGTACTAAAAAAAAGGGGATGAACAGAAGGATTAATTAACTTTTAACTTTGCGACTCGGGATACGTGCAAGGAGAACCAGGGAAGGGGTAAGGGGTTCATCCACTTTCACAAGTTTTATAGGTTCAAGAAATCCCACTATAAAAATATCTAGCCGTTCGTCGAAGGAAGAGATTCTTTATCAAAGTCTCCCAAAGGCGCCTATCATTATTTTCATATTTGCAACGTTTCATCTATAGCAACCATTGGATTCTTTTTTTTATTTCATTTATGGTTGTATCGTTACTTCTTCAGTCATAACCCTCAATAAAGAGGTGTAAGTTATGGGACGTGAACTTCTTTTTACAAAAAATTAAAAGGAAAAAAATGAAAGAAAAAGTCAAAAAAAGAAGTAAGATAAATAGCATTCCTACGCAAATAAAGATGACACATCACCTTTCCACTCATTCCTAGATTTATATATATATATATA
>MCJB01006069.1:123823-184645 GCA_002018475.1 Nicotiana obtusifolia | reverse complement strand
CAACTCATAATCCAATTGGTAAACTTAATAGGAAAGTGCAACCCATGCAACATTTGTTCGATATAGATCCATTCCGCCGAGTCATATGCCTTCTGCATGTCTATTTTAATCATACATCTGAGGGAAATACCTTTCCTTCCATACCTCTTTATGAGTTCATGGTTTAAAATGATATTATCACTTATGATTCTTCCTGGCACAAAGGCTGCTAGGCTTTGGCCAATCAGAGTAGGCATTACCAGTTGTAGTCTCTTGGTGAGATTCTTCGAGATGATTTTATATAGCACATTACAACAAAAGACGGGCCTAAATTCTTTTATTGTTAGAGGGTTCTTCACCTTAGGCACAAGTGTTACTGATGTGCAGTTAACATGCTTAAACATGTTGCATGTGTGAAAGAAATCCATAACAGCAGAGATGATTTCTTCCCCTACTATCTGCTAGTTTTTCTTGAAGAAATGTGAGTTAAAACCATCACATCCAGGGGCCTTCTAGTCATCAATGTCCATAACTGCATTGTATACCTCCTCTCTAAAGAATGGTTCTATCAATTTTAGTTGTTGATCTCTGGTCAACTTATGCCCTTCGTCAAGTACATTCTAATTGAATTGTTGGTAATATATCAGCTGCAGACCTAAGTAGCTTTTGATAGAATTTAATAATTTCTATCTCCACTTCTTTCTCAGCTTGTGCTATATTACCATCTATAGTCTTGAGTCTTCTTATTTGGTTATGAGCAAATCTTTTTTTCATGCACGCATAGAAATAGGCATTATTAGCATCCCTAGTTGTAGCCATTTAACTCTTGATTACTGCTTAAGAATGCTTTCCTCAATTAGCACCCACTTTTCCAGTTGTTGTTTCAATTCCTTCTCCTCCTCATCTAGTTCTACTTGTTTATGGGGATCTCTTATTTCGTGTTGTATTTCAGCCAGCTCCTTCCTGTAATATTTCACCTTCTCAGATACTTTTGAAAACTCACTGCAGTTTAGTGCCTTTAGTTCATGCTTGAGCTTTTTCAGTTAACGCCAAATTGCTTCCATCCCTCACACCTGTTGTACATAGTTCCACTGGCTATTCACCATAAATCAAGGTGCTGCGCCAAATGATTGAAGAATCTGAATGGTGTAGCCCCGTTGAATCCTCTCCCTCCAATTTCTATAGCTAGAGGAGTATGATTTCAAAAATAAGGATCTAATGTTGTAGCTTCCACATGTGTCCAAGTAGTCATCCATTCACTATTAACAATAGCCTAGTCAATCTTGCTAAGAACCTGATAATTAGTCCATGTATACCTTCTTCCAGTAGTGTTAAGCTCCAACATATTTCTGTCCACCGCAAACCTCCTAAAGTCAGCAACCTCATATTCCTGCACAGGATTTCCCTTAATTCTATCATCATAATGCCTTATAGAGTTATAATCTCCATGGAAACCCAGACTTCCTATTGTATTCGAGCAATAGATGTTAGCTCAATCCATAATGGCCTTCTAGCACCCACAGTGTGCAAACCATAAACTACAGTTAGTTGAAAACCCACATTCAAAGCATATATCCTCACGGCACCATGAATAAGCTAGGTGTGTATATATTTTAATGAATACATTTTCATTTGAATTCCATAATATCCATATTCTACCCCTTCTAATTGCATCATAATTTGAACACCAATGCCAATCTGGGGATACCCTTTTAATTATCTGTTCAGCATATTTTCCTTTTACCCTATGTCTAGTATTGCAATCAACCCTACCTTATTGTGCTTCAAAATTGTTATTAACTCCGACTGCTTATATACTTTATTCAGGCCTCTGACATTCCATGTAATGAGCTTCAACATTCAGAGTCAGGGAGTTTATCCTCTAGGCCCATATAACTACATTGTCCACGAGCTCCTCTAGTTCCATCATCCATCTGAGGTTGATGTTGTGTACTTGGTAATCCTAGAGAGCTGAATGTATTGGCTGCTACTAGATTGCCATTTTTGGAGGTAGTCTGGCCACTACGACTTGCTGATTTGCATCTGATGCTGTTTGGTTTTAGCTGCAACATTCTGGACTTGCACCTGCTTGTTCATTACTTCAAGAATTCCCACCTACTGATCTCCCCCTCGAGCAGGTTGGTTGTTTTGAGGCTGATCCTAAAGCTCATCCTTTTTCTTTAGCAACATAGTCTTCTACTTCCCAGGCTTCCGTTGATCAGGTTGTGTTGCTTTTTTTTTCGCCCATCATCTTGGCGTCTATGCCCAATCTGTAAGCAAGATAGACAATAGATAGGTTTCCAATCATACTTTATCCCTTGATCAAAGATCTTCCCTATAGGATCTCTTGCTTTAATGGATTCTAATAAAAGCTTTGTAACATCCATTTCAATAAGCATCCTTGCATAGGAGACCCTATCAACATTTGTGGTGCTTTCATCTACACAAACTGGCCATCCCAGCACACTATCTATCCTGCTTAATGAATCCATACTCTAGCAACTAAGTGGGAGATTGGACATCTTAATCCACAGGGGGATCATTCGAAGCACCTCCTTTTGAAGTCAAAGTCAGCCTTCCATATCTTAACAATAACTGGCCTATTATTCATTGTGTGAGGACTAGAGAAAAGAACCTCATCTCTATCAGCTATACTCCCAAATTTTACCAGGAAGAAGCCTTCATTATGCTAGTAAATTTGGGCTTTGCAATATATTTCCACTTACCGGCAATAAACCTCTCTATTGCTGCGGTAGTAGGAGAATTCCCAACTATATACAAAATTAGTGCATGTTTCCATTTTCCCGTTTCTCTGTCAATCTCCTCTTGTTGTAATTGGGCCACCAATTCACTCTGTACAATAATTAGTGCAATGTTTTTCAATTCCATATCCCTGGCGGCGAATTTGTTCTCATTAAATAGTATTGTCCAGGATTTTGGTTGCTCTGCATCCATCTCCCTCTGCTTCTTCTCATCGCTGTCATCCACAACCTTATTCTCAGATCTAAGCAATTTCCCCAAACTTGCTTCCTTGGACCCTTCCTTCATAATTGTTTGATTGTTTGGTGTTACATCCATCAACGCCTTTCCATTTGGGCTTGTAGCAGTCGTTACTCTCGTTGGTGTCTGCTGATTGTGTACGGGTATGGGTGTATTCACCGTAGTTTGACCATTTGGACTCTTCGCTACATACATACAGTATTGGAGTAGGTGACTTCTTCAATTGGATTGAAGTTCCTACACCTATGGCTTCTTTCAGCAACTCCGCCACATTCTTAGCAGTGATTTTGTTTGCCTTCGCTGGTCGTCCTCTAGGCATTTTTCGATCCCTACGCACGTTAGTTTACCCTATCATGCGCGGAGAGAAAACGTTGATTTTTGGAATAAGACCTTTTAGTCTTTTACACACACTTCCCCATTAGATGAACGTTTGATGAAATTTCTTTTGAAGTTTGAAATAAATCTAACACATGATATAGACATTTTTGTTGGCTATAAATCAGTCAATTAAGTGTAAATAAAATATTTAAAATCAAATTAGTTAAAAAACTATCATTTTTGTTAAGACAAACTAATAATAATCACATATATGATACTTATATTAAAGAAAGAAGAAATAGATTGGGAAAGGCGTCGATGTGTCGAATATATCACTGGGAAAATGACATTGTATAGACGCCGAGTATTGCTTTGGTTTCTCCGTGCACTACTTAGTGTTAATCTTATATTTTCGCTTCGATTTTTTTGTTGTTGCTTGGGAAATTGCCACTGGTTTGCTTGTTATTGCTTCATCCGTTTATTTTTCTGAGCTGAGGGTCTACCAGATACAACCGCTTTGCCTTTTTAATTAAAGGTAGGGGATATATATATAAATTTTATATATTTTTACGGCTACTGAATATAAATAGTTTCGGCTACGGGCTAAAAGTGATATTTGCCCAATATCATTCAGTGGACGTGGACCAAATTTAAAACCCACTATTGGTAAGGATGGTGGCCCAAGCCTATTAACTGGGCTTTGTTAGGTTAACACTGGGCCTGCCTTTTTCAATTAAAAGTAACTTAAGGGCAGAGCATGACTTATTTCTTGTTATAAACACAAATTCAGCATTTTATATTCTATTTATTTATATATTATATATTATTAATTAAGAATATATATTTTTATGGATTAATTAAAAGATATTTTATGTGAAATCCTAGTTAAGGTTGCGTGCTACTAGTTGACTAATTTAGCTGGTCCATTTGCATCTACACGACATAATTGGGTTAAGGTTCGCATATTTGGGCTAGTCCATAGGCTTAAATGCAAGGGATCTTTACACAAATAACACATCAAATTTACTGTTTACTTTTTCTAGCCACTATTCAAAGTTATACAATGATTATATATGATTACACACATATTATATTATATAAGAACTATAATATATTATATATCTGTTGGATATTTTAAGTTTAAGCACTTGCGTAGGTGACTATTTAAGTTAATTCTTCCCCTTCCTTCCTTATGTCATTTGAGACATAATAATAGGAAAACTTCTTTTTTATGCAGGTATATTGTTACATAAATAGCCAGATAGATTTAATTTTTACTTTTTTTTAGCCCATAAATATAGATTATACATTGATTACAATTATACTTATATTATACATGAATTATATACATGTTATACATTCGCCAACTATTTCAATTTTAAAAAATTAAGTGGACGACTAATTGGGTTAATTCTTCTTCTTGATATGCAAATGTTTTGCACAAATGGATCAAAATTTTCGAAAATGAATTCTCTTAGCCAATTTGAATAGATACATAAACACACACAAAAAAAAAATTAACTTAAAAAGTCGTCCATCCAAAACAATAATCGATCGATATATAATAGGTGCATATGTGTATATTTCGTATATAACAATATATATTAACTAGTCGTTGTTAGTACTATTGATCGAGCGATAAACTGTGTAACTTCCCCAAAACAAAAATCTGAACGAGAAAAGCATGCGAAGAATTTTGCAAGATTGTGACATATTGAATGAAGTACTAAGAATATATAGAATAAGATAAGCATATTTTAAAGTGGAGCAAAAGTACTCGGCAAGAATTATTATTCTATTTTCTTTTCACTGTGGGGCTCATATTCTTTCTGAGATTTTAATGATGTTTCAGGTCATTTTCAACTTTTTAAACATGTTCTTAGTATAACTTTAATCATTCTTTTTCCTCCGATAGGTTCAGTTGTACCACGATTTATTGATCTGACTTCGTTTTACGACCACTAGCGGGGTGTTTGGTTGCAAGATTACATAGCTATATGCATAAATATGTATTGTAGTAGTTTGAGATCATTTAAGGACACTAAATATTTGAACAAAAGAAATTCGTAAGAAAGAACATTACCTTAAATTTTTTGGTTAGGGATAATAAATACTTTTCACATGTTAAAGGTAAAAATGAAAATTTGTGGTTAACATTTCTCAGTATTGAACATAACCGCGTAATTGATGAGGTCCATCTTATTCAAAAGTCAAAGTAATAAACATGTGCCTAAGGAAATTTTTTTTAGTTTGGTAGCCAACTTTGTTGAATTTCTTTAGTTTGGTAGCCAACTTTATTGAATTGTTAACATTGAAGAAAAAGAAGGAAAAGTGTGTGCAAATTGTCAAATTTAATAAGCTTTAAAGAGTGAGGCTATAAAAGGAGAGTTTCAACTCTCATTTCTACACACCAACAAAGAGAGAAAGAAAGAGTGAGGTTTCACAGACAAGGTATAGGAAAATAGTGATATCGGTTGCTCATCTCGGGACCGTGGTTTTTTCCCTCATTCAAAAGGGTTTTCCATGTAAAAATCTTGGTGTCGTTGTCACTCTTTTATTCTTGTTAATTACCGTATCTCGATGCCGCTATTATTATTTCGTTTTTATTACTGTGAATATTATTTCTCCAGGGCTTTATTCCCAACAACTGGTATCAGAGCACAGGTTCTGCTCGTTCACAGAAATACTATTCACTGTCGGTAGTACTATACTCAGTGAAAAATAAAAATATCCGGAGTAAAGTACGAGGTAGCAAATTTAACGAAGATAGCGGTTTCTCAACATGGCAAAGAAGGATGAGGGATCTGAACATCCAACAACGATTACACAAGGTACTAGATGCTGATGCCAAAAAGCCTGATACTATGAAAGTTGAGGATTTGGATGACTTGGATGAAATGGCTGCTAGTGCAATCAAGTTGCACTTATCAAATGATGAGGTAAATAACATCATTGACGAAGACACCGCACGTGGCATTTGGACAAAGTAGGAAAGCCTATACATGTCAAAAACACTGACAAATAAATTATACCTGAAGAAGCAGTTATACGCCCTCCACATGGGTGAAGGTATGAATTCTTTGTCACACTTAAATGTGTTTAACGGACTAAGCACGTAGCTCGCCAATCTCGGAGTGAAAATTGAGGAAGAAGATAAAGCCATCTTGCTGTTAAACTCGTTACCATCTTCGTACGATAATCTGGCAACAACCATCCTGCACGATAAGACTACCATTAAATTGAAAGATGTCACATCAGCTCTTCTACTCAATGAGAAGATAACAAAGAAGCCTGAAAATCAAGTACAGGCTCTCATCACAGAAGGTAGAGGCAGGAGTTATCAAAGGAGTTCGAGCAACTATGGTAGATCCGGAGCTCGTGGGAAGTCTAAGAACCGATCCAAATCAATCGCTAGAAATTGCTAAAATTGTAATCAACCAGGTCACTTCAAAAGAGATTGCCCAAATCTAAGGAAGGGCAAAGGTGAAACTAGTGGCCAGAAGAATGACGACGACACAACCGCCATGGTGCAAAACAATGATAATGTTGTCCTCTTTATAAACGAGAAAAAGGAAAGCATGCACTTATCTGGTCCAGAGTCGGAATGGGTGGTTGATACAGCATCATCTTACCATACCACATCGGCAAGAGATCTTTTTTGCAGATATAGAGCAGGTAATTTCGGCGCTGTGAGAATGGGTAATACAAGTTACTCAAAGATTGCAGGAATTGGTGACATTTGTATCAAGACAAATATCCGGTGCACATTGGTTACTATAATATTCGCCTTTTTCGATTACAAATAAGTGTTGAATCAATTTAACATATAAGAGTTAGATGTCACTAAATAAAAGTTAATATCTATCAATACCAAGATTAACTATATTACCCTTCCTCCTCTTTCGATTACAGAATTAGTAAGAAGTTAATAGGTAGTACGAAATAGACAAATGTTAACAAATTAAATACCACCTAACTATAAAGCAGAGAAAATTTAAATGGAAAAAACTTCAGCTCAAACATGTGAAATTGAGGGAAAATATCTACTATTATATAAAAATATTAGGATCCGTCACTCTCCCAACACAAGAAAAGTTACTCCATAATGGAGTTAGTACTGACAGCGAAAATATTCTTGCCCGTTAAATAAGAAAATAGAAAAAATATTCAAGAGAATGATTCTCCCTATTCAATTAAAAATAGGTGCTAGAGTAATTTCCAACATTATAATTTATTCAAAACTCGAAATGAAGACATTGTAATAGCTAAAAGAAGAAAAGAAAGTACCGAAAGAAGTAAGGAAGAGAAGAAGCTTTCCTCTCAATTTTCTGTATAGTGAGAATCTCAATGTAGCGCCATTTATAGATGGAAAAGTATATTATGTACACTGATTTCTCACATATATTTTTTTAAGTTGGGAACTTGCATGTACTTGTAGATGTAAAGTTTGCTGAAATGTAATCCTCCAAATCGGCAAATGGGCCATTTGCTTGGATTTTTTCATGTGCACAAATACTTTCATCATTTGTCAAGTTGCATACACCACTTTACTTTTAACTTTTCATCATTATAGTTCTTTGCATCTTGGAAACTGATACTTCTCATTGTTCTTTTTTCTTATTAGTTTAACTATTTCCTGCAAAGAAAGAAAAAATATTAGTACTAAATATTAAATTCCAGCTCAACTTATGCATGATATTTTTCTCTAATCAAATTCTCTCACACTTAAAAGTTTGCTTGTGCTCGAGCAAAAAAATTTTCAAATAAACATGGTAGCTAAACACTTTAAGTGAAATTATGAGAAGTTTTGACGGAGAAGAATTAACTAAGACCAACCACAAGTTCAAACAACTTTTAACCGTACTCATGTTCATCTATTGAGAACTGAAATCACAATTATTTCTAATCCTGAGTGTGTCTCACCAAATGAAGAGAGATGCCCATATATCACACAATATATAGATATAAGAACAAAGAAGGGCATATATAAAAAATATTCGCTCACTCTCAACAAAGAAGTACCTCAAGCTACTGGAAATTACCATAAGCTTGACTATCATTGTAACGGCCTGGCCAGCCGTTTTGAGTATTATAGTCCTATTTCCCCCATTTACTGCTATTTCTGTGTTCAATTATAATTATGTGACTTGTCGGGGAGGTTTCAGAATGAATTGGAATACACTTAGTTCCAATATTTAAAACTTAAGTTGAAATAGTTGAACAGATGTTGACTTATGTTAAACGACCCTGGTATAGAGTTTTGATAATTCCAATAGCTTCGTATTATGATTCTGGACTAAGGAGTGTGTCCAGAAAATTATTTGAAAGTCTATAGTTAAATAAGGCTTGAAATGGAGAAAATAGGAAATTGAAAGTTTGGAAGTTTGACAGGGAGTTGACTTTTTGATATCGGAGTCGGAATATAGGCTTGATTTGATAAGTTTCGGCATCGAATGTAGAAGTTGAAATTTGTTAGTTTTCATTAGGCTTGATTTGGGATGTGATTCGTGCTTTTAGTGTTGCTTGATATGAGGCTTTGACTAAGTTCGTATTATATTTTAGAACTTTTTGGTATATTCAGTTGAGGTCTCGGGGGCCTCGGGTGTGTTTTGAGTGAGTTTTGAACTAATTTGGGTATTTCGGCACTCTAAGAATGTTCTGGAAATAGTTGGAGTGCAGGGGCATATTTTGGAGTGGCAAAGCCTCATGTGCGGACCGTAGAGGAAAGATGCAGACCGCAGAGGAAATGTGCGAACTGCAGAAATCCTCTTGTGGCTGCAGAAAAGAGAATCTACAAGTTTGATGGTTTACTTTCGGATATATCTTCTAATTTACAAGAAATTTGGAGATGATCCAAAAATGGAAGTTGTAGCCCTTTGAGTGTAATTTTCAGAAAGGTAAACCATTCATCATTTGAACATTTTCACCGAAAGTTATGGTAAATTTACTGAATCATGGTAGTTCAGTCACTAGTGAAGTGTGACCGCACAATTTGGATTGCAACCGCAGAACCTGGAATGTGCGGACCGCACCAAAAATGAGCGGTCAGCGCACTGGGAGATCAGATTGGTACCTTATAAACGAGTGTTTCATCTCATTTTTTTCACATTTGGAATTTGTGAGCTCGATTTGTGGCGATTTTTTGTGCAAAATTTGAGGTCAATTGGACTTGATTTGATAGGTTTCGGCATCGAATATAGAAGTTGAAATTCGTTAGTTTTCATTATGCTTGAATTGAGGTGTGATTCGTGCTTTTAGCATTGTTTTAAATGAGGCCTCGACTAAGTTTGTATTATGTATTAGGACTTGTTGGTATATTTGGTTGAGGTCCCAGAGGCCTCGGGTGTGTTTTGGGTGAGTTGTTCTAGAAACAGTTGGAGTGCGGGGGCACATTTTGGAGTGGCAAAGCCTTGTGTGCGGACCGTAGAGGAAAGATGCGGGCCGCCTAGGAAATGTGCGGACGGCAGAAATCCTCTTATGGCCCTTTCAGTCTAGTTTTTAGAAAAGTAAACTATTTATCATTTCGATATTTGTACAGAAAGTTATGGCCAATTTACTGAAACTTGATAGTACAGTCACTACTGAAGTGCGGCCGCACAATTTGGATTGCGGCCGCTGAACCTGGAGCGTATGGACCGCACAAAAAACGTGTGGTCAGCGCATTGGGAGATCATATTGGTACCATATAAAACGAGGGTTTCATTTCATTTTTTTCACATTTGGACTTTGGAGCTCGGTTTGTAGCGATTTTTCGTGGGTTTTTCAAGAAATTAATCGGGGTAAGTGATTCTAACTCGGATTTGGTTAATATATATGAATATATCATTATTTTCATCATTTAATTAGTATTTTGAGATGAAAATTTGAGAAAATTGTAGAAACTTCATAAACTATAATTTGAGGATTTGAATGTCGAGTTGTGATCGAATTTGACTAAGTTTGCTATGGTTGGACTCGTGGTTGAATGGGCGTTCATATTTTATAACTTTTGTTCAGTTCTGAGACATGTGCCTCACTGGCGATTTTGTCACGACCTAAAATCCTACCACGGGCATCGTGATGACACCTAGTCTCTAAGACCAGGTAAGAGGATTACAATTACATTTCGAGCCATTTTCTTTTGAAAGATACAATTTAATACAAGTGTCAAAAATCAAAAGCGGAACAAATATAACAACTTCCCAGAACTGGTAATACTAAGTCATGAACTCTAACTGAAATACATGCAATGATCTCAAGGGTCGAATATACAATACTGTTAGAATAAGAGTTGACAATACAATAAAATAGAAAGACTCCAAGGGACTGCAACGACCAAGCAGCTCTACCTTGATTCCTTGCGATCAACACACTAACTCCGCCCGAGTCCGATATCTCCAATACATGGCTCTGCACAAAATATGCAGAATTATAGTATGAGTACACTATGGTCAGTACCCAGTAAGTATCAAGACTAACCTCGGTGGAGTAGTGACGAGGTATAGTCAAGACACTAACTAGTCAAATAACCTGTTCAATAAAGCAGTATACAATTATACTGGAAAAATAATTAGCAGTGATAGCCACAAAAATCAACTAGTGATATAAACAGCAAGGCAACAAAAATACTATAATTATTGTTCAAATGAATAAGGAACACAAGTACAACCAATTAAACAAGTCCTTCAAATATAAATCCTTCACATACAATCCTTTCGAATAATTACCTTTCGAATTATTTTTTTTCAAATAAATATCTTTTGATTATAAAATTCTTTCAAATAACTATCTTTCTAATATACTTCTTTCAAATAAATATCTTTCGAATATAAAATTCTTTCAAATAATTATTTTTCGAATATACTTCTTTCAAATAAATATTTTTTGATATAAATTCTTTCAAATAAAAATCACTCTGTGACACCTCATTTCATAATCATAAAACACGGATCTCAGCCCACTTTCATATTTCCACTGCACCTCGCGCCCATTTTTCTATCAAAATCGCACGGACAACTTACGTGTCAATAATAAAATCATCATATTTCTCCGGCACCTTGTGCCCACATTTCTTTCATAACCGCACGAACAACTCACGTGCCAATAATATAAACCACTCGGCAATAGCCACAGGCTCACAATTTCAACATGAATCAGTCTATTATCAAGTTTACTGAAACAACAAGACAAGTTGCACAAGAGATAAAAATAAACACCAGGAAAATCACAACATCATATAAAAATCACCTACACAATAATCCCACATCATCACGTATCATCCCTGACAATAGCCACCCTATCTCTCATATAGCCACCCGTATCACTCCATAATAATAGCCACCCTTATCCCTCTGCCCTGACAATATCAATAACCACCCTTATCGCTCATGTAGCCACCCTTATCACTTCGCCAGACATTATCCCAACACACATAACCACAGTAAAATGCTACCCTTATACCCAGACAACATTAACAGTGAAATGTCACCCTTATATCCTCATAATAATAACTCAAATCACACAACAATTCATACGGAACATTATCACGACAACACAACACAATCAATTCATATCACAAATTGCTCAATGGCCACAACCAATTCCAAAGACATAACAAAATCAATAAATTTCACAACAAATATCCCAAGGCTCCACACAACGTATTTAAAACGTCAAAACAACAACAGAGATGGAAAAGTAACCCTGCATAGGATAACACATTCTTTAATCTGAATTTTGATAAATATATATTAATGTCTCATTTTAAACTTAATAATTATTTGTAGATGGAAAAATCCATAATGAAATTAATTCCAAGAAATATCAAATCAACAAACACACGAAATTCACATAAAAATCCAAGTGGCAATCATCCCAAATTATCGTATAAAATACAAACTCGAGAAATAAGGAATGAGGCATGATAAATCAAGGATTTACAAAGTTCCAACAATTTTTTAATTTAATATATAAGGGTGTCTACGAATTTAAACCGATATAATTTGTACATATAAACCAAGTACGTACTCGTCACCTCGCGTGCATGGTTTTCAACCACACAATTTCCACATAAGATCAATGCCTAAGGGAAATTTTCTCCATACAAGGTTAGGCAAGATACTTAGCTTTTTGAAGTCATGCTAATATTCCGAAATAACCTTCTTGCTTGAATTAACCTCCGGACAGCTCAAATCTATCCAAATTAATTGTATAACTTCACTAAAATTCATCGGAAATTATTCCGAATAATAAAATGTCAACTTAAAATTTCACATCCAAAAGTCAATGCGGGCCCACCTTTCGGAACCTGATAGAATTTTCACGAAATTCGAATACCCATTCCGATACGAGTTCAGTCATACCAATTTTATCAAATTCCAATAACGAATCGACCTCCAAATCTAAAATTTTTATTTTTAAAAGATTTTGCAAAAATCTCAATTTCTTCCATCAAAACCCGAATTAAACGATGAATATAACCATGGATTTATGAAATATAATTACTTTTGGGTATAGAACACTTACCCCAGTCGAAGTCGTGAAGAAATCCTCAAAATCGCCCAAAACCGGAGCTCCAAAAATCCCAATCGAAAATGAAGAAATGACATATTTTCAATCCTTAAGTTTCTGCCCAGGTTCGCATTTGCAGACAAAAACTTCGTATTTGCAAATGAACAGTAACCTCAAATGAACAATGTTCGCAATTGCGATAAATTATTCACAATTGCGATTGAATAGTACCTCACTAGAAACCAACAAACTCAAACTTCTCCGAAATGATCTGAAACCACCTCGAAACTCATCCGTAACCTCCCGGACACAAACCATATGTGAATTTCAATCAAAAAACACACTACAGACCTGTTCACGCACTTAAAACACTGAAAAGAGGTCGTCTTGTCCAGATGCTGACCATGGTCAAACTACCAAATTTCTTAACTTTACTAGTCTCTCAACCAATGGTCCAAAAATACACCCAATCTCCTTGGGACCCCGTCAAATCATACCAACAAGTACCAAAATATGATACGAACTTAGTCGAGTCCTCAAATCACATCAAACAACACCGAAACTACGAATCGCTCCTCGAATCGAATTATGAGTTATGAAATTTTCAAATTCTATAATTTGCATTGAAACGTATCAAATCAATCCGAAATTACTTCAAATTTTGCACACGAGTCATATATGACATGATGGGCCTGTTCCAATTTTTGAAATAGAATTTCGACCCCGATATCAATAAAGTCAACTCCCGGTCAAGCTTTTTAAAAATCTTTCATTTTCCAACTTTCACCAAAATGCGTCAAATTGTCCGACGAACTTGCAAATTCAAATCCGGACATATGCCTAAGTCCGAAATCACCAAATGAAGCTATTGACATTATCAAAATCCTATTTCTGAGTCGTTTTCTCAAACATCAAACTCCGGTCAACTCTTTTCATTTATGCTTAAAAAATAAGGATCATTTTTCCAATTTAATTTCGAACCTTACAAAAACCAAACTCGACGCAATCGTAAGTCATAATACATATTACCAAGTTTCTTGGGACCTTAAGCTGCTGAATGAAACGTTAATTCTCGAAATGATAAGTTGGGTCGTTTCAGATTTTTGAGTTGAATTTCGAATTTTGTTGGAAAATTAGTATTTTCATATAGAATTAATTCCTATAATTTGTTTTGATTGTATCGAATTAATTGGGACTAGATTCGAGTCATTCAAAGGCTGATTCGTGAGGCAAAGGCATATTGAAATAAAAAACTTGCACGGTTTGAGGTAACTAACACTTCTAAACTTGGTTCTGAAGGTATGAATCCCTGGTGTTAATTGTTTGGAGGTGACGCACATGCTAGGTGACGGGCGTGTAGGTGCGTACCATAGAATCTGTAACTTAATTGATCCCGTAGAGTTGCATAGTTAAATAAATGTCATTATCCACATATCCTTCACGTGTTAGAGAAATTGAGCTGGGATTCATATTAAAGATCATGTTTAGGCTACGTGCTGATATTTTTAGGACCCACAAAGGTCGTCCAGCTGGGAATTATTTGTCTAAATTGTAAATTGTGTACTCAGTCACATCCATCATTTGCATATCATATCTCAGTCTCTGTTATCATTCTTGATACATCATATCATCATGTCGGGTTGATTTTTATGTCATTGAGTGCCCGAGAAAATCCAATGTTGGGCCAAGCCTTGCCAGCCGGTAATAGCCGAAGATATTTTGAGTGATATTTATGGGATCGGGCAGCACACTGTAGCATATTTTATTTATTTATGCCTGGATCTGGCTTATTATAATGCTTGAGCTGAAGGAGCCCCTCCAGAGTCTGCACGCTCCACATATTTGTGATGGAGTTCCCTAGGTATGGAGTTGCCTTATTTATTTATATTCGGGATGGAGTTCCCCGGGCATGGAGTTGCATTATTTTGTTTATACTTAGGATGGAGTTCCCTGGGCCAGATTGGCCTTATACAGTATTGAGTGACTGACTCTCTCTCTCTCTCTCTCTCTCTCTATATATATATATATATATATATATGGAATGGATTTTCTTGGGCTGGATTGACCATATACAGTACTGAGTGATTGAGTATTCTGAGAGTGTGAGTACACGAGTTTTCTATTGTGGTACTTCACACACAACGTATATTTGTCATGTAGATATAGAGATATCATATTCCTCATATCAAGCAGAATTCATTTACTTAGTGACACCGGATTTTGGGAGTATTTATATCAGTATTTTGCGGGATTTTCTATTAAATTTAAATAATATGCCTTCATAAGAAACCTATGCGTGCAAAATAGCTGGACTGATTCTTTTTATGTCAGCTATTTCCTGTTCTGCAATCAAAGAAGATAAAATGATTACTAGAAATAATTCAGGTTCAAGAAAAATATATTTCAAATGGGAAGGAAGAGTTTTGAGTTCAATTTTTTGTTGAATTTCTTCTAGTGAGACTTTCTTCATTTTCGGAATTTTTTTCCAGCATTTCAGCTTCTTTTCTGATTATTGTGTCATCATCACTTGTGGTACCTCACTTTGCCAAACATCTTTCCAATGAATTAGTAATTAACTGATCATCTTTATATTCATATGCAAGGTCATTTAAAAAATTAATTTGAAAACAAGATGATGACGATGACTCATCCTCGGGATATTTTATTATTTTCTGCATATCAAAAATTACTTTTTCCTCATCAACATGCATAATTAATTGTCCTTGATGGACATCAATTATTGCTCTTCAACGAGGGCATTTTCAAGTATTTCTTTCAGGTTTTTAGTACTTTGATCAGCCAATTGTAGAGACACAACAGTGTTCTTTTATTGAAACACCTGAATCACATAATGCCTTTTCAAAGTGAGCACCTCCCAAAGTATAAGGAATTGTAAAACTACCTGGATCACCAAATTTCTGTGGAAGCTTATTTTGAAGTATAACACTATATTTTTCTGTAAGCTTAACCACTGAAACTTCTTCCAATTTTCTTATACTTGACAAAAATTCTTTAAGAAATTTAGCATATGCTGACATTTGCTTCAAAGCATCTGTAAAAAGTATGTTAATGTAAAGATGTTTTAAAATTTTTAGAAACTTTGATAACTATTTGTCAAGCTTGCCTCTTTTTAGCTTTTGGGGAAAGGGAAGGGGTAAAGAGTGAGGATTTGTCATTAATTCATTTTCTTGTACCTTTTTTCCTCTATTTTTTTTTTATTCTTTTAGAAATTCAAAGTCTCTTTTATTCTCGTCTTCATTTACCTGTTCCACTTCTTGTGGCTTTTCTTGTCTATCTACATATGGATTATCAAGAGTTTTACCAGACCGCAGAGAGAAGGTTTTGAGATATTCCTTGGATTTTTCTTGGTGTTACTTGGTAGAGCACCTTTTATTTATCCAGACATGAGGGTTGCTAATTGGCTCATCTGGATTTCTAATTCTTGATTGTTGAATTTAGACTTTCAACTTTCTCGTTTATAGATTTAATGAATTTGTACATCATGTCTTTAAGACTTTGTTGATAAGCTCTTTGGGACTGTTGTTGATATTGCTGAAAATCTTGTAGCCCTCTATTTTGATTTTGAAAACCATGTGGTCCCTGTGCCTGCAGCTTTTGATTGAAAAACCTTTGAGGATTTTCAGCACCATTTGGGTTACTCCATTGGAATCCCGGATGTTTTTGTGCCATAGGACTACCAAATAGATATATGGTTCTATAACCAATAGCATTTACTTGTTCTTCATTTTGTATTGAAATTTGGCACTCATGACTGGGATGATTACTTCCACAAAAGTCACAATTCTCATGTTGAGATGATGATTGAGTATTTACTTGAAAAGCCTCAACTATTTGTGTTAGAGTTCCAATTTGTTGCGTTAATGAATTTCAAGCTTCAACTTGATTGACTCATGCTGCTTTCTTAGCAATCATTCTGTCAGAGGGCCATTGAACAACATTTTCTGAAATTTCATTGAGCAATTACATGGCTTCTGCAGTGGTTTTGCTCATTATGGATCCTCCTGATGCTGCATCAATAATATTTCTAGCAGAGGGTTTAAGACCATAATAAAAAATATATAAGATGTCAGGATCACAGATACCACGATGTGGACATTTTCTTAACATTGCTTTTAATCGTTCTCATGCTTGATATACAAATTCAGTATCTATCTACAGAAAATTATTAATTTCTTGCTTCATTTTAAATATTTTTGCAAGTGAAAAATATTTATTAAAAAAGTTCTGAGTCATTTGGTCCCATGTAGTGATTGAACCTCTCGGCAGAATTCGCAACCATATTTTTGCTTCACCTTTTAATGAAACAGGAAAAAGCCACAACCTGATAGCGTCTGGTTGTGACTCCATTATACCTGCAAGTTTAAACTAATTCAAAAAAAATCAATTAGATGGGTGCGAGGATCTTCACTCACATCACAAGTAAACTGACATGACTGTTGAATGGTTTGAATCAATCCTGTGCGAATTTCAATGTTGTTTGCTGCAATTGGTGGTCTTTTCACACTTGTTTCTCCTTCAAAATGATCTGGCCTTGTATAATCTCTGAGTATTCTATCACGTCGTGGAGCTACCTCATCAAATTGTTCTTCTACTTGATGTGGCGGGAGTTGGTTGTTGTTAAGTTCTCTGTTCTCCATTTCTTCACAAGCTATGCTTTCAGGAGATGATGTTTGTCCTTTCCTGTGTAATCGAAGAGATTTTTTAATTTCTGGTTCGTAACTCGCTAACTCTTTTGTAGAAGAGCGGGTCATAGACTACCTGAAATCCTTAAAGCAAATTATTAAATTTTCTTTTAATGAAAAGAGCTAGCTGATCCTAGAAATAATAGTACGATATTGTAGAGTAAAATAAAAATTAAAAAGACAAAGAAAGAAAACGATATGAAAACAATAAGTAGTAATATTGCTAATAAGAGAAAACTAGAAAGACATTACTAGTAACAATAGTTACAGTAAAAAAAACAAAGATAACAATAATAAAAAAAATAATTATAATTATAATAATAACAAGTTCCCAAATTAATAATAAAATAATTAATTTGAAGTAGATGTTGCCAATCCCTGGCAACTGCGCCAAAAAGCGGAGAAAATAAGAATTTAATATGTAGTACGAAATAGATAGATGTTAACAAATTAAATAACACCTAACTATAAAGAAGAGAAAATTTAAATGGAAAAAACTGCAACTCAAACATGTGAAATTGAGGGATAATATCCACTATTATATAAAAATATTAAGATCTGTCATTCTCCCAACACAAGAAAGTTACTCCATAATAGAGTTAGTACTGACAACGGAAATATTCTTGCCATTAAATAAGAAAATAAAAAAAAAATTCAAGAGAATGATTTCCCCTATTTAATAAAAACTAGGTGCTAGAGTAATTTCCAACATTATAATTTATTCGGAACTAGAGATGAAGACACTATAATAGCTAAAAGAAGAAAATAAAGTACCGAAAGAAATAAGAAAAAGAAGAAGCTCTCCTCTCAATTTTCTGTGTAGTGAGGATCTCAATGTAGCGCTATTATAGATGGAAAAATATATTATGTACACTGATTTCTCACATATATGTTTCCAAGTTGGCAACTTTCATATACTTGTAACCGTAAAATTTGCTAAAATGTAATCCTCCAAATTGGCAAGTGGGCCATTTGCTTGGATTTTTCATGTGCACAAATACTTTCATCATTTGTCAAGTTACACACACTATTTTAGTTTTAATTTTTTATCATTATAGTTCTTCTTTGAAATTTGGAAACTGAACTTTTTTTTTCTCATTGTTCCTTTTTCTTATTAATTTAACTATTTTCTGCAAAGAAAAAAAAATATTAATACTAAAAGTTAATTCCAACTCAACTTTTGCATGATATTTTTCTCTTATCAAATTTGACATTTATTGCTGCGGTTGTTTTCAATTATGCCATTTTTTGGACATTTTTCGTCATTTGGATGTTTCCTTCATTGAAAGCGAGAAAAGATATTTCATGTTATTTAGAGCTATGCTTTATGTATATCCATCTTGGTATATAACGGTCAATTACAATTAACCAAATAGGTATTTATTCAATCATTTAAATTAATAGTTGATGAGTTATAATATATACATCATTTATGTATTATATGTATGTAATTGTATATAATCAATGTATAATTTATATATATGTTAGAAAAAATAAAATAATGAATATAATCGACTATTTATGTAAAATCCTAGTAGTAATCAGTACTACTAGAAAGGTAGTGTGTATGCGGTATAATTTCACAAGTGGAGTTTAGAAAGAATATGTATATGCAAACCTTATCTCTACCTAACGAAATAGAGAAATTGTTTCCGACTCTCGACTCATCCATCAAAATTTAAACAAATAAAGTAAATGTCAGCATATTATATTTTGTTTCATCTCGGATTATTTAAATTTTAATCTTTCACTATTTTCATTTACTTCATACCCCACTTGTCCACCTTCAATTTACTTCATTATATTCATCCTTAAACAAATAATGAAAATTCTCCATAAAATACAGTGCTTTCATATTTACTTCGCTATCCTTCACCAAATTCATACACGTCATCAATAGAATAATTTTCGTCATATCATTACATCACTAAAGAATTCGTCTGTCGCCTGTTAATCCTCACGGCTCCGTTATTTAAGCATATGAAGTTTTCTCTTATTGTGTAAGCAAAGACACATTAATATTCAGTCTTCGACATAATCCGTCAATCAGGGGCGGATCCACACTATCAACACCGGGTGCTGAAGCACCCATTAAACCCGACGCAGACTCTGTATAATTATATAGAAAATACAGGGAATATTGATATAAAAAACTAGCTAGCACCCATTAAACAAAAAGTGCTATGGGTACTTTGGTTAAGAGGTGAAAATAGAATGCACAAATATAAAATGGCCAGGGATCGATTCTTGCTTGAACCAATTTTTTTATATGGTGCGAAATAATTTAAAAAAATGGCCAGGGATCGATTCTTACTTAGTGACACCGGATTTTGGGAGTATTTATATCAGTATTTTGCGGGATTTTCTATTAAATTTAAATAATATGCCTTCATAAGAAACCTATGCGTGCAAAATAGCTGGACTGATTCTTTTTATGTCAGCTATTTCCTGTTCTGCAATCAAAGAAGATAAAATGATTACTAGAAATAATTCAGGTTCAAGAAAAATATATTTCAAATGGGAAGGAAGAGTTTTGAGTTCAATTTTTTGTTGAATTTCTTCTAGTGAGACTTTCTTCATTTTCGGAATTTTTTTCCAGCATTTCAGCTTCTTTTCTGATTATTGTGTCATCATCACTTGTGGTACCTCACTTTGCCAAACATCTTTCCAATGAATTAGTAATTAACTGATCATCTTTATATTCATATGCAAGGTCATTTAAAAAATTAATTTGAAAACAAGATGATGACGATGACTCATCCTCGGGATATTTTATTATTTTCTGCATATCAAAAATTACTTTTTCCTCATCAACATGCATAATTAATTGTCCTTGATGGACATCAATTATTGCTCTTCAACGAGGGCATTTTCAAGTATTTCTTTCAGGTTTTTAGTACTTTGATCAGCCAATTGTAGAGACACAACAGTGTTCTTTTATTGAAACACCTGAATCACATAATGCCTTTTCAAAGTGAGCACCTCCCAAAGTATAAGGAATTGTAAAACTACCTGGATCACCAAATTTCTGTGGAAGCTTATTTTGAAGTATAACACTATATTTTTCTGTAAGCTTAACCACTGAAACTTNTCCGTTATTTAAGCATATGAAGTTTTCTCTTATTGTGTAAGCAAAGACACATTAATATTCAGTCTTCGACATAATCCGTCAATCAGGGGCGGATCCACACTATCAACACCGGGTGCTGAAGCACCCATTAAACCCGACGCAGACTCTGTATAATTATATAGAAAATACAGGGAATATTGATATAAAAAACTAGCTAGCACCCATTAAACAAAAAGTGCTATGGGTACTTTGGTTAAGAGGTGAAAATAGAATGCACAAATATAAAATGGCCAGGGATCGATTCTTGCTTGAACCAATTTTTTTATATGGTGCGAAATAATTTAAAAAAATGGCCAGGGATCGATTCTTGCTTAAGAGAATGAGCACCCACGACAGCAAATTCCTGGATCCGCCACTGCCGTCAATGGAAGACGAAGGAGAAAAAAGAAAACCAGAGAATAACGACGTTAACGTTTCAGAAACTGCAAAGAAGAAGCTAAAAGAGGAGATGAAAACGGAGTCAATATCAGAGGAGGTACCTGAAGAGGAAGTGGAAGAATTCTTTGCTATATTACGTAGAATACAAGTTGCCGTTAAATACTTCAGTAGTAAAGTTGACGGAGCTAGCGGCAGTGGTGGCCGGAAAATGACGCAAGACATCGAGCAAAAGTGTTCCGACGAAATTGTCGGTGATAATAATGAAGATTGTAAAGGGAAAAGTATTGAAGAAAATAAGGGTTTTGATCTTAATATGAAATCCTTATGATCCTGATGAGAATAAATCAACTTGAATTATATATATTCTTAATATTGATCTTCTAAGGCCAGTGTAAATTTCTTTTCTTGGATGAAATTGTATTAATAACTTTGCTTTCTGATTAATTTCTAAGCTGTAGCAATATCAAAATTTAATGAAGAAATGTATACTTTTGAAATATATGGTTTTAAATATATGATAGTATTTATAGGTACATGTCATAATATTTGTGTGATTATAAATGTTCTTTGTTAAAAAATATACAGCTAACTTTATTTCGCATTCTTTTTTATTCAAAAATCTTATACCTGAAGAATTTGTTAATCGGTTGTTATGTTATTAAAAAAAAAAAAAAAAAAAAAAAAAAAAAAAAAACTTAGTAGAACTTAATAAATAAGTAAACCGAAAAATACTTATGGTTTCACATTTTATTTAAATGCTCTCATTTTTTAACAAACTAGTAAGGAATATTGTCAAATAAAACCACGGGGGATTTCTGATCAATTTTAATCTGTTGAAATAAGGTTGGTCTGTAATAAATAGTGATCGAATTCGGTTGAAATTTTCGACCAATTTCGGTCGGTCAATTAAATTTACAAATACACTGTCTGGGAATCGAACTGGGGTCTGTACTGTGGCAAGATACTATTCTGCAACTAGATCATTGATACATTTTGATTTAAGATCTCCTTTTATTTTATTTGTACTCTTCATTTGCATTTTTCGCGCAAAAATAACCCATCGATTTTGGTTATTTTATAAAAATATAAAATTATCGACCAAAATAACCGACGGATTTCAATCGATTTTTTTAATATTAATTTGAATTTATTTTACATGAAATACTGACCAAAGTTGGTTGGTTTCTTAAAAAATAAATTCAGGGGATGCCAAAATTGTAACGATCCAACCGGTTGTTTGGCTTTCTAGATCCATGTTCCCTTAAATAAGACTCTCCATATGTGCTTTACAGTTTTATGACCTGCGGGGACGGTTGGTTCGGGTTTGGAAGGGTGGATTGAAATCGAAATACTTGGTTTATTAGTTTAGCTTTTAAAAGGTTAAGTTTGATTTTGGTCAACATTTTAAATAAACGACCTAGGAACCAGGATTTGTCGGTTCCAATAGGTTCGTATGATGAATTTGGACTTGGGCGTATGTTCGGATTGGGTTTGGATGACCCGGGAGCGTTTCGACGCTTAATGTTGAAAGTTGGCCTATTAAAGGTTTTGGATGACCCGAGAGCTTTCGGCACTTAATGTCAAGCCTGGGAATAGTTCTGTGTGGTGCTTTAAGACATACACCCAAAATTTTGAGCCATTCCGAGAAGTTTAAGTATGCTTCGGCGCGTTCGAAGCAAGTTGGAAGAACTTGAAGTTCATAAGTTGATTCGATTTGGTTTGGGTGTGATTCTTAGTTTTGGTGTTATTTTTCACATTCCGAGGGTTCGGGCAAGTCCGTCTCATGATTTCAAACTTGTTGGTATGTTTGGAAGGGTCCTCAAGGGCCCCTGATGCTATTCGGACAATACCTGAAAGACGCTTGACCTAGGATGAACTGCTGAAGCATCCAGCTTCTGGTACAATCACACCTGCGGAGGGCCAGCATCAGGTGCGAGCTCACAGAAGCGAGCCAGCAGCCGCAAAAGCGACCCGGTGTAGGCAGCCCAGGAAGCGCAGAAGAGACAATGTGCGCGCAGATGCGCGACCGCAGAAGCGGGAACAAGCGCAGGTGCGGCTCATATGTCGCAGGAGCGGGCTCGCAGAAGCGAGCCATTCTTACGCAGATGCGAAGTTAGGCCAACCAAAAGAGGACCACATCTGCGATGAGCTTTCTGCAGATGCGGCTCATAGACCACATATGCGAAAGTCCTGGAGGCAGAAGGCTTCATTTATTATAGGACTGAAGCCATTTCTAACCTATTCTCTCACTTTTTGGGAGATTTTGGAGCTTCTTGAGAGGGGTTTTCACCTAGAAATATGCGAAAGTCCTTGTCACTTCTTCTTCGAGGTTACACTTGATACTTACTGGGTACATGTTGTTAATATACTTACGCTACAATTCTGCACTAACCGTGCAGGATCTGAGGCAGGTGCATCTGGCGATCACACCAGCGTGCATCCATGTTATCCAGAGGCATAGTGGTAAGCTGCTTCCTGAGCCGTTCCGCAGCACCTAGAGTTTCTCTTATGCATTCATTTTCTGTCTATTTTCATTTCAGACAATAGTTAGAGTTTTGTATAATCTACTAGTGCTCATACAGTTGTAACACCAGGTCTTGGCACACACACTAGCAGATTTTATGGTTTTGGATTATTACTATGGTTATGATTGCACTCAGTTGCTTTCGTTTTATTTATTCAACTCTGTTGTTTCTTTATCTTTTAATTAAGAACATTTAATTACTTGAAAACTTATTAAAAAGAGAAATCACGTGGTTAGTTCACTGTTGGCTTGCCTAGCGGCGGCGCTAGGTACCATTAGGCCTATAGGAGAATTGGGTCGTGACAACATGGTATCAGAACACTAGGTTTAAATAGGTCTCGCAAGTTATGAGCAAGCCTAATAGAGCCTTGCAGATCGATGCGGAGACGTCCGTACTTATCTTCGATATGCTATAGGGTGTTTGGAAACTACTCCTTCTTCATCTCCTATCGTGCAGTTGATGTTGTGCTAAGTATCTTTCTCTTATTCCCTCATAGATGGTGAGAAGGCATGTGGCAGATGAACCCGATCATGGAAGAGCTGCTCCTCCTATTGCTAGAGATCGAGGGAGGTCTCCAGCTCGTGGTAGGGAACAAGGGCGTCCTAGAGTTGCTCAAGTTATGCCACTAGTGGATCCAGTAGAGGATCCTATTATTGAGGAGAAGGGAGAGGTGCCTACAGCAGAGCCAGCCCCGGTGGATTTGATGTCTGCACCGGAATTCCAGGAGGTCATGGGCCGTATGCTGCGGTTCATGGACTCTATGGCTCAGGCTGGTTTATTTCCAGCAGACCCAGCCACATCTCAAGCGAGAGGGGGAGCACAGACCCCTACCGCTCAGAGTCTTAGGCATGCAGCTTCCGTATATGAGACTCCGGGCGCACTACCTGGGCGGAGTCTAGCCAGTAGCAGCAGCTATACCTGAGCCCAGACCAGCTGCAACCGGCGAGCCGTAGAAGCTATTGGACAGATGGAACATGCTTCATCCTCCTATCTTCAGAGGTGAGCAACATGAGGACTCCCAGGACTTTATTGATCAGTGCATGGTTAGACTGCACAATATGAGGATATTGGAGTCCCATGGGGTGGATTTTACTACTTTCCAGCTGGAGGGCAGGGCTCGTAGGTGGTGGTAGTCATATCTTCTCAGACAGACAGTAGATTCTCCTCCCCTGACTTGGGACCGGTTTACCCGTTTTTCCAAGATAGGTATATTCTGCCCTTTTAGAGGGAACATATATGGTTTTAGTTCGACCAGCTCCAGTAGGGTCAGCTGTCAGTGACCGACTATCAGGCGAGGTTTTCTGAGTTGTCTCGTCATGCATTTATGATACGTCCCACCGATGCAGAGAGAGTGCAGAGGTTTGTTGCAAGTTTGCACACTGGTATTCAGGCCACCATGGCCAAAGAGGTTGAGATAGAGACTTCTTACGAGTTAGTTATAGATATAGTTCGGAGTACCGAGGGTGTACATCAGCGTAGCCGGGAGAAGGCTACGAGGGATAATCGGTTTTAGTATTCTGGAGAGTTCAGATGTGCCCCGGTTGGGGGCAGAGGCCAGTTTGTGAGGGGTCAATCTAGTAGGCCCACATACCCAGCATCGCTGCCTCCTCGGGATGCTCTAGTGCGACCTTATTTCAGCCCTATGCTAGAGAGTTCCTACCGCCCACCAGCTATTCAGGGTTTCCTCCAGTGGGTATTCAGGCCATCAGGGTCAGACTTCAGGTCGGCAGTCCACTGCACTGAGAGGTTATTCCGAGTGCGGGGATCTCAGTCATGTGCGGAGGTTCTGCCTCAGGCTTCGGGGCAAGGCAGTGCAGCAAGGTCAGCAACCTATGATTCCAGCACCAGCTGCCCAACCAGCCGTCCGACCGCCCAGAGGCGAAGGACATGTGGATTGGGGTCGTCCTAGAGGTGGAGGTCAATCAGGTAGCACTCCAGCTAGGTTTTATGCTTTTTCGGCCAGACCAGATGCAGTAGTCGTGATCACATATATTATTTCTGTCTACGGTAGGGATGCTTCGGTACTATTTGATCCAGGGTCTACATATTCATATGTCTCATCTCTATTTGCTCATTTCTTGGGTGTTCCTTGTGAGTCATTGGGTATTCTTGTTTATGTGTCCACACCGGTGGATGATTCTGTTGTTGTGGATTGGATCTATTCGGTCCTGCATTGTTACATTCTGTGGTTATGAGTCCGGAGCGGATCTTTTATTGCTCGGTATGACCGACTTTGAGATCATCCTGGGCATGGACTGGTTATCTCCATATCATGCCATTCTTGATTGCCATGCCAAGACCGTTACCTTGGCGATGCCAGAGTTGCCTAGACTGGAGTGGAGGGGTTCGTCTGTTAATGCATCTAGTCGGGTTATTTCCTTTATGAAGGTTCGACACATAATCGAGAAGGGTTGTTTGGCTTATCTAGCTTATGTTCGGGATACTACCACGGAGAGTCCGGCTATTGATTCAGTGTTTGTGGTCTGGGATTTCTCCGATGTATTCTCTTTTGATCTTCCAGGCATGCCACCATATCGTGATATTGATTTTTGTATTGATTTAACTCCAAGTACCCAGCCTATCTCTATTCCACCGTACCACAAGGCTCCAAGAGAGTTAAAAAAATTGAAGGAACAACTCGAGGAGTTGCTAGCAAAGGGGTTCGTCAGACCAAGTATATCACCTTGGGTTGCACCAGTGTTATTTGTGAAGAAGAAATATGATACTACGCGGATGTGCATTGATTTCAGTTGAATGAAGATACCATTAAGAACAAGTACTCGTTGCTACGTATTGATAGTTTATTTGACCAGTTGCAGGGTACCAAGGTGTTCTCTAAGATCGACTTGAGATCGGGGTACCATCAGTTGAATATTCGGGATTCAGATGTTCCGAAGACGACTTTTTGGACTAGATATGACCATTATGAGTTTTTAGTGATATCCTTCGGCTTGACTAACGCCCTCGGGTGTTCAGACCATACATTGATTTGTTTGTCATTATCTTCATGGATAACATTTTGATCTACTCATGTAGCATAGAGGAGCACGAGCAACATTTGAGGGTGGTGCTTCAGACCTTGTGAGAATAGAAACTATATGCTAAGTTCTCTAAGTGTGAGTTCTGGTTAGATTATCTGTCGTTCTTGGGGCATGTTGTATCAGGCGAGGGTATTAAGGTAGACCCCAAGAAGGTCGAGGCAATTCAGAGTTGGCCTCGTCCTACCACAGTGACTGAGATCAGGAGCTTAATGGGGTTAGCAGGTTCTTATCGTCGGTTTGTGGAGGGCTTCTCATCTATTGCGGCACCTTTGACTAGATTGACCCAGAAGGGTGCTCCGTTCCGATGGTCTGATGATTGTGAGGCGAGATTTCAGAAGCTCAAGACCGCATTGACTTCAGCACTAGTATTAGTGTTGCCTTCCAGTTCAGGGATGTATACTGTGTATTGCGACGCTTCATGAATTGGTTTGGGTTATGTATTGATGCAGGAGGAGCGAGTTATTGCATATGCCTCGCGTCAGCCGAAGCCCCTCGAGAAGAATTACCCTGTACACGATTTGGAGTTGGCTGCGATTATTCATGCACTAAAGAACTCGAGGCATTATCTTTATGGGGTGTTCTGTGAGGTTTACACCGATCATCGCAGCTTGCAGCATTTGTTCAACCAGAGGGATCTTAATTTGAGGGAGTATATGTGGCTTGAGTTACTAAGAGATTATGATATTACCATCCTTTATCATCCGGGTAAGCAAATGTAATTACAGATGCCTTGAGCAGAAAGGTGGAGAGTATGGGTAGTTTGGCATTCATTTCAGTTGAGGAGAGGCCACTAGCTTTGGACATTCAGTCCTTGGCTAATAGAATTGTGATGCTAGATATTTCAGAGTCAAGCCGAGTTCTTGCATGCGTTGTCGCCCAGTCTTCACTATTCGAGTAGATCAAGGCTCGCTAGTTTGATGATCCGACTTTTTGGTTCTCAGAGAGACAGTATTGCAAGGTGGTGCCAAGGAGGTTACTATAGGTGAGGATGGTGTTCTGCTACTCCAGGGTCGCCTATGTGTTCCTAATGTTGATATCTTGAGGGAGAAGATCCTAGAAGAGGCACACAGTTCTCGATATTTATCCAGGTGCTACGAAGATGTATCGCGACCTGAGGCAGCATTGTTGGTGGTGGCGGATGAAGAAGGACATAGTTGAGTATGTAGAGAGGTGCCTAAATTGCCACCAGGTTAAGTATGAGCATCAGAGGCCGGGTGGCCTACTCCAATAGATGACTATACCTGAGTGAAAATGGGAGGGCATTACTATGGACTTCGTAGTTGGGTTTCCGCAGACCTTGCGGAAGTTTGATGCTGTTTAGGTCATTGTCGACAGGTTGACCAAGTCGGCGCACTTCATTCCGGTGGTAACAATGTACTCTTCAGAGAGGTTGGCCTAGACTTACATTCATGAGATTGTTCGGTTGCATGGTATGCCTGTTTCTATCATATTGGATAGGGGCCCTCAGTTTACTTCGCATTTCTGGAAGGAAGTACAGAGTGAGTTGGGGGCCTGGGTAGAGCTTAGCACAGCCTTTCATCCACAGACCGACGGGCAGTCGGAGCGGACAGTCCAGATCTTGGAGGATATGCTCAAAACATGTGTTGACTTCGGAGGGCAGTAGGATCGATTCTTGCCTTTGGCCGAGTTTCCAACAACAATTATCAGTCCGGCATCGAGATGGCTCCATTTGAGGCTTTATATGGTCGGCGATATCGTTCGCCCATCGGACGGTTTAAGCTCGGCGAGGCTAAGTAATATGGTACTGATTTGGTAAAGGGTACCTCGGAAAAGGTAAAGTTGATTCAGGAGTGACTTTGCATAGCAAAGTCCAGACAGAAGAGTTACGCGGATCAGAAGGCGCGTGACTTATCGTTTGTGGTGGGCGAGAAGGTTCTCTTGAAAGTCTCGTCGATGAAAGGAATCATAAGGTTCGAGAAGAATGGGAAGTTGAGCCCAAGGTTTATAGGTCCATTTGAGGTGTTGAGACGAGTTGGAGAGGTTGCTTATGAGCTTACTTTGCCTCCCAGTCTATCAGGAGTTCATCTGATTTTCCACGTGTCTATGCTCTGGAAGTATCATGCCGACAGGTCGCATGTGTTAGACTTCAGCACGATTTAGTTAGATGAGAGCCTGGGTAATGAGGAGGAGCCAATTGCCATTGTTGAAAGAAAGGTTCGCCAGCTGAGGTCCAAGAAGATTTCGGCGGAAAAAGTTCAGTGGAGGGGCTAACCAGTCAAGGAGGCGACTTGGGAGGCCGAGGAGGACATGTGGAGCAGATATCCCCACCTACTCAACACTTCATGTATGATTCTACACCCATTCTAGGACGAATGTTATGTTTTAGAGGTGGATAATGTAACGACCCAACCGGTCGTTTTGCTTTCTAAATCCCCATTCTCCTACATAAGACTCTTTGTATGTGCTTTTACTGTTTTATGACCTGCGGGAATGGTTGGTTCGGGTTTGAAAGGGTTCGGGTTGAAATCGGAATACTTTGTTCCTTAGTTTGGCTTTTAAAACGCTAAGTTTGAAGAACTTGAAGTTCATAAGTTGATTCGGTTTGTTTTGGGGCATGGTTCTTAGTTTTGGTTTTCTTTTCCGCGTTCCTAGGGCTCTAGTAAGTCCGTCTCATGATTTCAAACTTGTTGGTATGTTTGGACGGGACCTCGGGGACCCGAATTCTATTCGGGCGACGCACGGAAGACGCTTGGCCTAGGATGAACAGCTAAAGCATCCAACTTCTGGCTCAATCGCACCTGCGGAGGGCCAGCCGCAGGTGCGATCTCGCTGAAGCGAGCTAGCAGCCAGAGGCTCAGCGTAGGTAGACCAGGAAGCGCAGAAGCAGACAATGTGCGCGCAAATGCGCGACCGCAGAAGCGGGAACAAGCACAGGTGCAGCTCGTACGCCATGAGTCATTCTTCTGCAGATGCAGAGTTAGGCCATCCAAGAGAGGACCGCATCTGCGATGAGCTTTCTGCAGATGCGTAGCCACAGATGCAGCTCATAGACCACATATGCGAAAGTCCTGGAGGCAGAAGGCTCCATTTATTACGGGACTTAAGCCATTTCTAACCCATTTCTCTCACTTTTTGGGCGATTTTGGAGCTTTGTGAGAGGGGGTTTTCACCTAGCAATTTGGAGGTAAGTAATTTCTATCCAATGTGAGTTATTATGGGTTGATTTTAATAAGCAAATTGCTGAAAATTATGTGTTTAGATGAAAAATTTAGGTTTTGATAAAAATGAAATTCAACCACGAAAATGATTATGGAATGGAATGAAAATTATATATATAAATTCGTAAGGTTATGGGTAGCGATTATCTTCGAAAAGTTCCGGAATCTGGGCACGTGGGCCCGGAGATGAATTTTAGGAATCTTCCAATATGGGTTGGGTAATTGCTCTAATTGTTAAATTACGAACTTTTGAACATGTATTAATTAATTTATGCAACATTTGACTAGTTTCGGATTTTTCGGCACCGAGTTGAGATCTTAGGGTGAATTTGAGGACGGAAAGTGAGCTTTGAGACAAGGTAAGTCTCTTGCCTAACCTTGTAAGAGGGAATTTACACCATAGGTGATGTAAATTATTATTTGCTCCTAATTGTGGGGGCTACGTATGCACGAGATGACGAGAGTCCGTGCGTAGCTACTAATTATGTTTATGTTTGGGTAGTTTAGGACCCAAATCATGAGATATTTGTAATGTTTGCCCCCTAGCTGTTAATTAAAGTGCTTAAATTATATTGGAACTTGTTAAGAAAATTGTAAAGGCCGAGTTACTCTAACTTGAGTTTTGGCGTGCTACTTGACCGTTATTAGAAATTGTGCTTCTCCGTGCATTTGCCTCGTATTAGTTTTTAAATCAGTTATTCACAAAGTATCCTCTCTTCTTGTGGAGCGAGCCGAACGCCTCGACAGTAGATAGATGCATCTATTGTTCGTGGCGCATGACCCTCGGCAGTGTACACATTATTCTGGATCGGGTTGTACGACCTCGGCATAGCGTGCGTGATAATACTTGGAGTTTAATTATTTATTTGATATCATTTCATGGCTTGAGAGGTTAAAATTTTATTTTAAAAAAAACATGAATTTATTGGGGATTTTATTTTCTGTGAAAAGGCTATATATATTTTTCGCTTGTTATTGAGTTATTATTATTATTTACATAACCCATGCTTATTTAGAGCTTCTATATTTTTATTGTTAGCCCATAGTAAGTGTCGATGTCGACCCCTCGTCACTACTTCTTTGAGGTTAGACTTGATACTTACTGGGAACATGTTGTTTATGTACTCACACTACACTTCTGCACTAACCGTGAAGGATCTCAGGCAGGTGTATCTGGCGATTACACGGCACGCATCCACGTTACCGGGAGGCCTAGTAGTGAGTTGCTTCCTGAGTTGTTCCCCTGCACCTAGAGTTTCTCTTTTGCATTCATTTTCTATCTATTTTCATTTCAGACAGAAGTTAGGGTTTTGTATAATCTACTAGTGCTCATACACTTGTGACACCACAACTTGGTACACACACTAGCAGACTTTATGAATTTGGATTTTAATTAAGGAAATTTAATTACTTGAAAACTTAATAAAAAGAGAAATCACGTGGTTAGTTCACTATTGGCTTGCCTAGCGGCGGCACTAGGTTCCATCACGGCCTATAGGAGAATTGGGTCATAACAAAAATAGTTTGCCGCATTTTTAAGCAAAAAATTAAAAAAAAAAAAAAAAAGCTGAAGTTTTGTCGGTTTCGTAAAAAAGATTGAGAAATAAAATATTTTGAAAAAACCGACAGACTTCGGTCGATTTTTAATTTTTAACTTATCGAAGTCGGTCGATTTTGATCAAATTTCTAGTAGTGAAAATGTAAGACATTATAATATATGAAAATTGACATGAATTCTACTATAATTGTTTTTAGCCTAATCCTAATCGGAAAGTATAGTATACAATTTTCCTTAAATAATCCAACCATGCCAATTGACTTCAACATAATTTTCTTCAAGTTATTTTCAGTACTATATAGAATTCGGTCAGTGGGGATCCTTCATTTTAGATAATGAGTGATCACTATTAATTAGTGCTAGCAAATGATAGAAGGAGTCAAGATTGATATGGACGGAGTGAACACGTTTTAGACAATACAAATACAGATAAATTCTCGAATTACTCATACTTAATACAGATAAAAAATAAATTGAATGACGAAAAATTTGAATATTCATATTTTCTTGAATGGTATCATTATTGTGAGTATTCGAAACCATAATATAGGCTGCCAATTTGGTGGTGGTAAATTAAAAAAGAAAATTTTGTGCTACGGTGAACTAAATGAATTGCAGAAAGAAAAAATGACAAAGTTAAGAACAAAAGGGAAAGCTATATAAAAGGGAGACGAAAAAGAAAGTCAAAGAGTACACTACGTAAGAATCAAACTCCGGATCACGCAGAACGCATACTTAGATTTCATTAACTAGTAGTATCTACTTGTCTATTTGAGGTGTGCACCTAAATATATATTCATTTCATGTGAAATGGTCTATAAAATTATATGTTCGATATCATGAGCAATGGGTGCTTGAGCACTATAATTCTCTATGTGGATCCGCCCATGCATTCCAGTTTCTTCTCTCAATGTCCATCCTAATATTTGAAAAGTATAAGTTTATATAAACGTACACTTTTATACGGATCCAACTCCTCTCCATTTCCTAGTCTTTTCATTTCTTTAAGTTCCTACTTGAACGTCAGACACTTGTTATAGTTAAACATCAACATATGAGATTTAATTGAATAAAATAAAGCCTTAATCATAATTAAAGTATTTAATTTTTTCTTTTATTGATTCCCAAATATCTTTTGCAATCTCACACAAGATAGCTACACATTATCTAAGATTCCTTCTCTCTTATTTTTGTAATTTTCTTTCTGTGAGATAATTGTTTTTTTCAATTCTACAAAATCTTTCATTCTCATTAAAAAATAAAAAATATTAGAAGTAAGTTCCAACCTTTGATAATAATTAAACAATATTACAAATATTAGAAGCAAGTTTCAATCTTGCACCAATTTTAGAGCAACTTTTTTCAACTTTAGCCGTGTAAAAGCATCAGTATTGCCAAAGAAGTAAACCAAAAGTAACGTAACTTTTTCTTATCAAGATTTTTTATCAAGAAACATTCAGTAGTTGCCAAGATTTTTTATTCAACATAAAAGTCATCCATCCTCTTGCTTATTCAAAACAAAGAAAAACCAAATTCATGATAAAAACAGAACCATGAATGATCTCAACTCTACTGCAATTTTGATGTTTGTCATAACAAAGAATTATATTTTTCAATATGGAAGCATTTATAAACTATACTCCAACGCTGAAGAACAACCACTGATTTTTTTTAAAAATAAATAGAAGTTCTGAAATTATCTTTGTAGTGACAAAGTTATGTTGCTATGCAACCTTCGTTCTTTCATGATATTGGCGATCAACCTTCAACTTTTGGATCACTCCCCTCAGTAAACACTTTAATCTCCATTGCAACCAAGTTGGTAACATCTTTTGTCCACCTTTTTAATATATAATGGTCAGGAATCTTATCCTTGACATCTAATATGTCCAGAATCTTTTGAGCATGTCCACATAGTACACCCAAAAATTTGAACAATTTGCAACGGCAAGAGACTACCAAATGAAAGATCTCAAATATCTGGAGTTTCTTTTTGTATATTATATGGATGATCCGATCAGCAAGCATCATGATTGGGAATTGTTTGATCGTCTTTCTCCGAGAAAGAGTCGAAATAGAATCAACTTGAATTGGGGACCGCTGTGTTGAGCACATCACTACTACTACATGCTCTCAGCGACTTCCATGCGTGCTAACATTGTATTTAAGAATTCTCCTTCATCGTGAAATCCATTTATAGAGACAAGTAACTTTTTCCACTACTTTTTGAATAAATCAAATATGGCTGCAGTATATATTTTTCTCGCATGAACCAATAAAGGAAGCTTAACCTTCAAGACAGATATTCGTTGGGTCATGTCAAAATTTGACTTGCTTTCATTAGCATGCTTATCATATTTATGAACTCTAACGAATTGGTTAAGATGTTTAAATGCATTTTTTTCCAAGTGCCATATACATAGACGATGATATATTTGTGGCATCACTAATGAGACTGCAACACATATTGCGGGATACTGATCTGTGATGAATGTTTGTGGCTTATCTGCAGATATAGCTCGAAAAAATACAATAAAGAGCCATTCACATGCTTAAGTTGTTTCTTCATACAAAAGGGCAGCACCAAATACAACCATTTTTTTGTGATTATTTAACCCAACAAACAAAGCCAATGACCGATACTCCTTATTTGTTCTATATGTTGTGTCAAATGATACAACATCTCTATAAATCTGAAAATCTCTTATCAATTTAGCATCAACCCAGAAAACATTTGTTATTAAACCATCACCATCCAATTGTAAAGAAAACCGAAAAGATGGATCTTTTATTACTCCTTTTTCAAAATAATCTACCAAACTACCAGCCACTCCTTGTTTTAAACTTTCTTTTCTTTTGTCACGAAGATTGTTTATGTGATCCCTCTTTGTATAATCTAAAGAAGCTTTTCCCCCAGAGAGGCCATTAGACTTGGATTTTAGGCCTTGACCAACTAGTTTGTTAGATTGGATGAATCTGAGCCGAGCCGAGTTTTGGCTTGTGTGGTTTCTCGGCCTTCTCTTTATGATCGTATCGGAGAGCGTCATGACGACCCCTATCTGCTTGTCCTCAAAGACACGGTTCAGCACGGCGCTGCCAATGAGGTCACTATTGGAGATAAAGGTGTATTACGGATGTAGGGCAGGTTGTGTATGCCCAATGTAGATGGTTTGCGTGAGTTGACTCTCTAGGAAGCTCACAGTTCGAGGCAATCGATTCATCCAAGTGCCGCGAAGAGGTATCAGGACCTGAGGCAGCATTATTGATAAAGGAGAATGAAGGACATAGTGGAGTATGTAGCTCAGTGCCTAAATGGTCAGCAGGTGAAGTATGAGCATCAGCGGCTAGGTGGATTGCTAATGAAATCCATCATCTCTGACCAGGGTACGCAGATTACATCGCGGTTTTGGAGAGTCCTACAACATGAGTTAGGTACTCAGGTTGAGTTGAGCACAACATTTCACCCACAGACGGAAGGGCAGTCCGAACACACTTTTCAGATATTGGAGGATATGCTTCGTGCATGTGTGATGGAGTTTGGGGGTTCTTGAGATCAGTTCTTGCCACTTCCGAAGTTTGCCTACAATAACAGCTACCAGTCGAGCATTCATATGGCCCTGTACGAGTCTTTGTATGGTAGATGGTCTCGGTCTCTAGTGGATTGGTTTGAGCCGGGCTAGGCTAGGTTATTGGGTAGAGACTTGGTTCAGGATACTTTGGAAAAGGTTAAATAGATTCAGGACGGCTTCGTACAGCCCAATCCAAACAGGAGAGTTACATATCGGAAGGTTCACGACGTTGCATTAAAGATTGGGAGCGGGTCTTGCTCCGGGTTTCACCCATGAAGGGTGTTATAAGGTTCAGGAAGAAGGGCATTAGGTATATCGAGCCTTTTGAGATTCTGGAGATGATTGGAGAGGTGGCCTACAAGCTTGCACTACCACCTAGTCTAGCTGCAGTTCATCTAGTGTTCCTTGTTTCTATGCTCCGGAAGTATCACGGCGATCCGTCTCATATGTTAGATTTCAGCTCAGTCCAGTTAGACAAGGATCTGTCTCTTATTAAGGAGTCATTGGCCATTTTGAACAGGCAGGTTCGAAAGTTGAGGTCGAAGAATATTGCCTCAGTAAAGATTCAGTGGAGGGGCCAGCCAGTCGACGAGGCGACTTGGCAGACCGAGCATGATATGCGTAGTCGTTATCCTCATCTCTTCACCACTTAAGGTGTGTCTCTAAGCTCGTTCAAGGACGAACGTTTGTTTTAAGAGGGGGAGGATGTAACAATCCGACCGGTCATTTTGAGTGTATTAGCCCCGATCCCCAATTTATTTCCTTCTCTGTGTTATATTGTGGTTACGTGACTTGCCGAGATGTTTTGTTTTGGTTTCGGGTGAGTTTTGGAGAAAAATGGGCTACATAGTCCCTAAAATGAAATTTTAAGTCGTAGAAGTCGACCGTAGTTAGACTTGTGTGAAGACGATACCGGAATGGATTTTTGACGGATCCAATAGCTTCATAGGGTGATTTTGGTCTTAGGAGCGTGTCCGGACGTTGATTAGGAGGTCCGCAAGTCGTTTCGGCGTTAATTGGCGAAAGTTGAAAAGTTGGAAGATTTTGAAAAGTTTAACAGGGAGTGAAATTTTTTATGTTGGGGTCGGACTCTAATTCTGAAAGTTAGAATAGGTCCGTAATGTCAATTATGACTTGTATGCAAAATTTGAGGTCAATCGGATTTGATTTGATATGGTTCGGCATCGAATGTAGAAGTTAAAAGTTTATAAGTTCCTTAGGCTTGAATTGGGGTACGATTCGTGTTCTTGATGTTGTTGTATGCAATTTAAGGCCTCGACTAAGTTCGTATCGTGTTTTAGGACTTGTTGGTATGTCAGGTTGAGGTCCCGGGGGCCTCGAAAGTAATTCGGACCATGTTCGGCACATTTTGGATCATTGAGAAATTGGTGAATCTCATGCTTCTAGTGTTCTTCTATGCGATCGCAATTGGACTAACGCGATCGTGAAGGGTAATTTGGCATTGGGGAGAATTTGTTCTATGCGAATGCTTGAAGAGGCCTGCGATCGTAGAAGGCTGGGTTCCAGTGAATCGCGAACGCGTAAATGCAACCGCGATCGCGTAGCAGGATTGGAGGGGGGGGGTCTGCAGTTCACCTGTTTTCTTCATTGCGATCGCGTGGGGTGTTGCGCAATCGCATAGCTTGACGAGGCAGTGGTACGCGTTCGCGTGATATTTTTCGCGTTCGTGTAGAAGCTTTTTGAGCTGTTCATAAATTTGTTCTTCGTGATCGTGAAAGAATTTCTGCAATCCCGTAGTGTAAATAACTGGGCAAAGTTTCAAAATCGAGTGTTTATTTAATATTACTCAATTTGGACTTTGAGAGCTCGGATTAAGGCGAATTTTTGAGGGATTGTTGGGGTATTTTGATTAAATTTAATTAGGGATTTGGATTGAAAAATTGGGGCCAAATTTTGGGATTTGAGCGAGATTTAGGTATCGGATTTGTGTAATTCTCTTATGGTTGGACTCGATATCAAATGGGTGTTTGGATTTTATAATTTTGGTCGGGTTCCGAGACGCAGGTACAGATTGACCTTTCGGGGCGATTTTTCAATTCTTTGCTAAGATCATAATTTATTCATTTAAATTAGTTTTCTATAGTTACATTTATAGTATGAAATTTTTTGGCTAGATTCGAGCCTTCGGAGTTGGAAAATCGAGGGAAAGGCCTTCTAATTGATTGATTTAGCGTGGTTTGAGGTAAGTGACTTGTCTAACCTTGTGTGAGGGAAACTTTTCTTAGGATTTGGTAATGTTGTGATAATTTGTGATATGTGAAGACCGTATACGCAAGGTGACGAGTGCGTACACAGGCTAAATGTTGAGATTCCGGTTTTAGCTAGCGTAATTTCTTTTTTATGCCTTAGTTGAGTCACTTTAGCATGTTATAGTCACCATGTTTAGCCTAATTTCACATGTTTACTTGTCTTATCTCTTATTTGCAACTTGTACTACATGTTTAGTTGAATTACTTGCTTTCTTCATTCCGCATTCATTATTTAACTGTGGAAATTCTTTACTTGAAATTTGCTATCCTTGAAATATCTTGCTGATGAGTTTGGTGTTGAGTTGCAAAGGCCGTGGTTTCTATTGAGGCAAGATGTAAGTTGTGAAGTGTCATTTTATTTAGTTGTTATGTTTTGGCTTCCGTGTTATTGTTGAGGTGATTGTTTGGTTGTGTGCACGAGGTTTCTCTCCTGCTATTGTTATTAGTTGCACGAGGTTTCTGATGTGTGGTTGTTACTATTTGCACGAGTTTTCTGCCGTGCCGTTGTGATTATTGATACGCATGTGGTGGTATAAGGTCTGGGTGTTGAAACGCATGCGGTGAGATAAGTTGGACTTGATACGCGTGGCTAGTAGCGGAACTACTAGAAGCCAAGCGGTGTGATAAGGTGGGCTAAAACGCGGGGTGCTATTTTGGGAAAATTAATTTTCAAAACTAAATGTAAAGGCTCCCCCGATGATATAAGGAAAGACTGTGATATATTTTTATGATTTGGGACCACAAGGCGGTATCTTGGAAGTGCCCCTGTTGATCTTCTCTATTTTCTGTATTGTTTGGTAGTTGTTTCCTTAATATGTAAAATCCTTGTTTTCCTTTCGTGATTTTATTAGCTTCCTTGATTTTTGTGTTGTTACTTTCTGTAGTTTCTTTATTGCTTCCCTTCCCTGTTATTCCAGTATATCATTATATTTTGTCTTGTTTCTTATTATCTCCAGTAGGGCCTCGACCTGACCTCGTCACTACTTTATCGAGGTCAGGCTTGGCATTTACTGAGTATCGTTGTGGTGTACTCATATTGCGCTTCTACACATGCTTTGTGCAGATCCAGGTACATCATATCAGCCTCAGTATTGGCGCGTTGAGCTACTTGCTTTGGAAACTTCAAGGTACACCTGCCCGCGTCCGCAGGCCTCGGAGTCCTCTTCTACCCTGTTCTTTTCTTATTTCTTTCCATCTTTACAAACTATGATGTATGAGAGCATTCAGTACTGTATCTAGAGCTTGTGACTTATATTTTCACTGGGTTTTGGGAGATGTACATGTTGAGTTGCAGATTTTATTTCATATAGTGGTTACAAATATATTTGGCTGTAAATCTTTCGTTAACGGATCTGCAACCATGAAATCATTTCTAACATTCTCAAGTGACACTCTTTGTTTCTGAACTTCCTTCTTGACGATAAAGTACTTTACTATATATGTCTGGCACCTTTGGAGTGCTTATCGTTCTTGAAGAAAAATACCGTTGCAGAATTATCACAGTAAATTTTCAGCGACTTGGTAATGGTGTCGACAACCCCAAGTCCTGAAATAAAGTTTCGCAGCCATAATGCATGAATTGTGGCTTCAAAACATGCCACAAAATCTGCTTCTATCGTGGATGTAGCAATGACAGATTGTTTGGCACTCTTCCACAATGTTACTCCTTCAGCTAATTGGAACAAATAACCAAACGTGGACTTTCTAGTGTCAATACATCCAGCGAAATCTGAATCCGAGTATCCAACAACTTCCAAATGCTTGGATCTTTTATACATGAGCCTGTAATCATTCGTTCCTTTCAGGTACTTCAAGACTTTCTTTGCAGCTTTCTAGCTATCAATTCCTGGGTTACTCTGATATCTTCCCAGCATTCTGACCGCAAAATTAATATCCGGTCTTGTGCAAGTCTGAGCATACATCAGATTACCAACAATAGAAGAGTAAGGAATTGATTCTATTTCCTTTCGTTCTACATCATTCTTAGGGCATTGCATGAGATTAAATTTTGTCCCCTTTTTGAACTGGAACAATTCCTGTTGAACGATTGTTCATATTAAATCTCTCTAGAATTCTTTCGATATAGCCTTTCTAAGACAACCCTAATAATTCTTGTGATCTATCATAGGATATTTCTATTCCTATCACATAGGATGCCTCAGCCATATCTTTCATTTCAAAAATTTTAGCGAGAAAATCTTTAGTCTCACGCAATATGTCTAAATCCTTAGCAGCAAGTAGAATATCGTCAACATATAGGACTAAAAATATAAACCTGTTCCCACTAATCTTTTGGTATATACATTGATCAACAGTATTTTTCACAAATCCAAAAGATGTTATGGTATCATTAAACTTTATATACCATTATCGTGAGACTTGTTTAAGTCCATATATTAACTTCTTCGGTTTACACACTATTTGACCTTTTTCTTTAGTTTCGAAACCCTCTGGTTGGTCCATATAAACTTCTTCCTCGAGGTCTCCATTAAGAAAGGTAGTTTTCACATTCATTTGGTGTAACTCTAAATCATAATGAGCCACCAAAACCATAGTAATCTTAATGAGTCTTTCTTTGAGATTGGTGAAAATGTCTCTTTATAATCAATGCCTCCTTTCTGAATATAACCTTTGGCAACAAGTCTGGCTTTATATCGTTCAATATTGCCATTTGAATCGCGTTTCGTCTTAAAGACCCATCTACACCCGATTCTTTTACAACTTTCTGGCAATTCAATGAGATCCCAGACTTTATTGTATTTCATGAATTTTAAATCTTCCTTCATGGCATCAGTCCATTTGTCAGACTCATTAATTTCTATCGCTTGTGAAAATAAAATCAGATCTTTATTAAGACGAATGTCAAAATCTGACTCTTGCAAATAAACCATGTAATCAACTGAAATAGCCGATTTTCTAACTCTTTGAGATTTTCTTAATGACATTTCTTGTGGTGCATATGTGTCAGATATTTGTGAGTTAGTTTCTTCACGAAGTGTTTCATCCAAATGTTGCTCGGTGTTATCAAAGTGTTCTTTAACAACTGAAATAATATTTGGTATTTGTGTGGAAGTAGACACATTCGTGAGTAATGGAACATTGACTCTCACCTCTTTTATTTCTACATTTTGTTTTACAATACCCCCACTAACTCCACCATTCTCAATGAATCTTGCATTACCGGTTTCAACAATTCTTGAACTGTGGTTTGAATAGTAAAACGCATACCCTTTAGATTTATCTGGGTAACCAATTAAGTAACCACCTACTATTCGAGAATCTAATTTCTTTTCTTGTGGATTATAAACTCTAACTTCCGCCGGGCAACCCCAAATATGCAGGTGCAATAAACTAGGTTTCCTTCCTGTCCACAGTTCAAAAAGAGTCTTTGGAACTACCTTACTAGGAATCCTATTTAATAAATATACAGCGATTTTAACGCATACATCCACAATGATTTGGATAATGAGGAATTATTCATCATGCTCCTAACCATATCCATAAATATTTATGCTTTTCTGCAACACCATTTTGTTGAGGTGTTCCTGGCATAGTATACTATGCACATATGCCATGTTCCTCGAGGAACTTTGCAAATAGACCTGGACATTGTCCTGATTCAGTATATTTTCCATAATATTCACTCTATCTGACCTAATGATTTTCACCTTTTTATCTAATTGCCTTTCCACCTCCATAACAAACACTTTGAGAGCATTTGTTGCTTGAGATTTTTCTTTCAACAAATAGATGTATCCATAATATGAAGTCATCGATAAAAGTGATAAAATATTTTTTCCACCAAAAAATGGAACATTAAAAGGTCCATAAATATTGGTGTGTATAATTTCAAGAAGCTGGGTGCTGCTTGTGGCACCATTCTTACTATGCTTGGTTCTCTTTCCCTTAATGCAATCCAAACATATATTAAGATCAGTAAAATTTATATTCGGAAGAATCTCATCTTTACTAATCTTCTTAACCTGTCTTTAGATTATGACCCAAACGTCTATGACATAAGTAAGCAGAACTTTCATCTAGTGAACTACGTTTAATTCTAACATTATGTTGAACAGTAAGAAGGGATTCAGAAAAATCAATATCGAGTTTCAATTTATATAAACCATCAATTAGAATGCCAGAACCATAAAAACAACATTCTTATATAAATTAAAACATCCATTCCAAACTTTAAATCAAATCCAAAAACATCAAGTCTTGAAAGAGAAATCAAATTCCTAGAAACTGAAGGTACATAAAGAGCTGGTAATAGATCAAGATGACGTCCAGTCTCTATGATCAAACGATAAGTCCCTATGCCTTCAATTGGGGCCTTCATACGATTTTCCATTAACAAGAAATCCTTATTTGGATTTGTAGTTTGGATCGTAAGGAATCCCTGCAATGTAGTAGATACATGAGCAGTTGCACCAGAATCAAGCCCACCAAGTATTATTAGGAACTTCTATTAAATTTGATTCAAAACATACAAAAGCATTAATTATACCTTTCTTTTCGAACCAAGCTTTACGTTTCAGGCAATCTTTCTGATTGTATCCTTCCTTATTACAGAAACGACATGTATCTGCCTTATGTTACTTGTTAGCATCCTGTGGAGCTTTAGCAGGTACTTTCTTCTTCTTGAACTTGTTGGCCTTCACTTTAAGTTCTTTACCAGCTCATTGACCTAAGAGGTTAATTGAATGACTCCCTTGTTTTTTAAGTCTTGACTCCTCCTAAGTAAGCATACTGGACAAGTCACTAACATTACACTTATCCTTAATAGTGTTAAAGCTAATTTGAAAAGGTCCATACTCAGGAGGCATCGAGTTCAGAGTAAATTGAACCAAGAAGGAGTCATCAACTTTCATCCCCAAGGTCTGAAGTCTTGCTACAATGTTAGTCATCTCAATGATATTATTTTTCATACAATGCGTCCCATAAAACTTCATGGTCGTGAATTCAACCATTAGTGTACCAGCAAGAGACTTGTTTGCGGAACGAAAACGTCTTCCACAAACTTCAGGTATTCCCTAGCACTTTCTGTTTGTGGAATAGTACTCTTAATGTCTTTGGCAATACTCATTCGCATAAACATAAGGCTGAGTCTGTTAGAGCGTTCCCATGCTTTATGGAAAGACTTCTCGTCCGCACTGCTCGTATCAATAATGGCAGCGGACTTATCATTCAGCAGAGCCAAGTCAAGATCTATTACATC
The DNA here is from genome assembly GCA_002018475.1 of Nicotiana obtusifolia. Classification (NCBI taxonomy): domain Eukaryota; kingdom Viridiplantae; phylum Streptophyta; class Magnoliopsida; order Solanales; family Solanaceae; genus Nicotiana; species Nicotiana obtusifolia. The sequence goes on along the minus strand of MCJB01006069.1, from coordinate 142,288 downwards.
TAAGTGGAATTGGACTTGTTCATGCCCTTCAGTAAAGTTCAATCCGTTGAACACAGTAACAGAGAAGCATGCGAATGAAGAGGAATAGCTGCAAAATAGATAATACATGCTCACAAATCAATATGAATTCAACAAAACAGTTAAAGCATATCGCAATTCTCCTTTGCGTAAATACTACGACACACTATCATAATTTAAATGTCATTTAGTCTTTAATAGTTAATTAATATTTTTAACCAAATATATATGCCATCTTTGGACAGACAATATATATTTGACTAAAGAATATTAATTTACCTCATCATCTTCACTATTCATAGAATAATTGATCTACCTTTGGCTAAATCCTTAAGTTCTAGCAATAGTGGAAATTAATCTATCCACTAATTTAAAACTATAGGCATTTCATTAATTTTATAAATAAATTATAATTTTATGTATGCAAACTTTTCAAGAACATACTAGTTTGGCCACTTAGGTAACTAACAAACTATATAAACATAAATGCACATATAAAATAAACATCAGAAAATTTTATGCATGTGAATATTTTAAACATTCTAGTTTGATCACTTTGGTGACTAACAAACTATATAACTTTAAGCATATATATTAATTGTTTCACATTGTAAGAATCAAGTCACAACCAATATATGGAGTTTACATACTGTTACTGCAACATATGCAAAATCTGTAAATTAGTGGTCCTACATATTTAGGAATTAGACTGCATGATCTTCTTGAGTCTAAAGATCTTAGGTGGCTCACATACAAAAGTAATTAGCCTAATTCTCATATTTGGCATGTTCTGGCTCAAGTAGATAATATAGTTATTTATTTATTTAAAAAAAAAAAAAAAAGCTAAACCATAAAATTAGTAACCCTATGAAAGCATCAAACAGATATAGCCAAAAGTATTAGACAGTGAAGGCCGTCAGTCTTTCTAAGAACTCCATCTCTATGACTTTATCACCAAAATCCCTTAATTCCTAAACGTTGCTTTGTTTCAATTGCACATGATTCCATTATAAAATTATAAAATTATTTTAATGTAGATGCTTTAAACACAATAACATTATATTGTCTCTTACTTTGGCAGAATCCAAAACGGCATTTACGAGACAACTCTAAGCCTCCAAAACGTTACATTAGATTACTATTGTAATCATATTCAAATAAAGATGTTATCACGTCGAAGCTCAAGTCATCTAAGCTTTCATACACGAAGATTATCAGTTCAAATTCCATGCTCATGATACCACATGTAAACATAAAATTAATTTATACCAGGATCTTGAACATGATAATCTTATGCAAAATCGTTACAGAAAACATACCTGAAGCAGAGGGCATTATCGTAAAGCGAAAGCGTTAATTGAAAATTGGTTTCTCGCCCCTTGCCCTAGCTTTCGTTATCGTTGCCTTTAGTGATGGGGAAAAAAGGAATAAAATAGGTGGTAACCGTAATGGGTAGAGAGAGGACCAATTTATAGAGGTTCTCATTTAATCCGGTAAGTCCATCAAGTAACCAATCAGGCGGATGAGATTTGCTCATAAATTAAATATTAATTATGGGCCTTAAATTTATTGGGCTACCAATATACGTAGGAAAATCTTACAGACAATTGTGGCAAATGACGAATTTCGGGTTCAAGCCCTAAGAATACGAAAAAAGGGGATCCCTTGAGTCTTACACAATGTGAATCCAAATTAATCTTATTCTAAAGTGGATACTAAACACTAGGTGCAAAAAAAGAAGAATACAATATTGGCAAGGATTTCTAAGACGATCTAGGCGAATATTGCACGCCGATGATCACTACAATAATAAATTAAGAAATAATACTGCATGTAACAGGGAAATAGAGTTTCGTTTGAAGGAAACATGAGTTCAAAATATGGGAATGAATGCACCAGCGCAGAGGCGGATTGTTATTAAAAGAACAATCTCAAATTAATATATAATAATAACTGGATTAATAGGCTGAATTTTAAATTAAATATTTTTATATATTTAATATATTTTTTTAATACAAATACAGAATACAGACAAAAGTTACTAAATTTATGAGAACACATAACTAATGCACGGAATCCGCCCAGCAACAGAGGGCTTGTATGGCAATAATGATGCTTCCACCTCTGAGTTATTTCCTTCTTACGCATGCATGAAGGTTGAATTTAACTTGACGCAAGTTTGAGAGTGCCATCATAGAAAAGATATAGTAAAGTTTGGATATAAATTTGATTTTTTTTTTAAAGTTGTATTAAAAATTAATTTTTAAAAGTTATAATTATATTTGGACATGTATTTTATTTGAAGATAATTTAATGTTTTATGAGTAAAAAACAATTCACCCAAAAACTGCACTAAATTAATTTTTTAAAAATAAATTCCAAAATATGATCATATTTCATAAACAAATAATATTTTTATTTTGTTTTTTGTTTTTTTTTGCAAAAATAGAGCTAAAATCTATGGCCAAACAAGAGCATAGTAATAGTTTCCGACTCTCCCGAGCAATTTAGGAGTCAATTACATGGGGTAACAAGTCGATCAACTCATTACAAGATTAATGTGTTGATTAACTTTAACCTAAGTTATTATTTGATGATCGTGATAGTCTTGGCCGCAGTGTTTTCTTATGTAAAATATTTCAATTGTGAACAAGCATTAAGTTTAAACATATAGTATATATTATATGTATGATAACCTTAATTAATGGATGAACAAATTATTTACTACTATTATAAGAATGAACAAAGTGACAAGAAGAAATGTTTGTTTTTTTTTTTTATAATTATTTTACTAAAAAAAACTTTTTAAGAAAGAATAGAGTTATGAATAATGAAAGCAAGAAAAATAGAAAAGTGAAGCGTATTTGGTGAGACTGAGACCCACTCACCTAAAAGTTTTCACCCAAAGAAAGCAACAAATACCATAGATAATTGAGAGGTATGGTCATTACATTTTACACACCATGTGTCTATGTTGGTTGGGTAATCAAAATCCAAATGAATCTTTCCAAATCCAAATTCAAATTATTATTTTACTTTAATTACTTTAATTATTATTGGTTAAACACTAGTATTAAACGAATCTTTTAAAGTTGCAAAGAGTCAAATATAAAAATTAAAAAAAAAAGCACATGGGCTTATTACCGATCGAAATATTGTCTGTGCGTTTACTTTATAAAAAATTAAAATTCCACCATACATCATTAGGTATTTTTTTATGGCGCACAACGTTAGGATACGCCTTTTTCTAATCCCACTTAAATGGCTAACCACCAAAATATTGTTATGCAATTGGTAACTTAATAAAGCAAACAAACTATGGATAAGTAATTACCCGCATCAGGTGTTTATAACTAACTAAATAAATTAACTTTAAAAATTAATAAATCAAAGTAAAAATACACTTAACTTAATCATAGTTAAATGTTAAAATGTTTATATAAAAACATATATCTTATTTATTAGTTTGGTGTAAACATCTAATACGGAAAGTATTTAACGCTATGGCGGCATCTAGAACCAGCATGAAGAAAGACCATTTCTAGAGTTATATTTTGAACAAATGTGGAGACTTAAAATAGAACATAAAGAAAGACCAATGTCAAAAAAGAGTGCCCACGTTAGGTTTGACGATTTATTTAAATCAAAAGTGGAGACTAGCATTGGTCGTTAATTACTTGGTCTACTTCAAAATACATTGACTAATTATTACTTAGTCTTTCGTTTTATCCGTTGAAGCAGAATATTTAATAAGGGAATTCCAAAAAAAAAGAATATACAAATTATATATATAGAGAGAACTTAAAAAGAAAGAAAAACTAAATGTTGAATTTCGTGTTAAATGTGACATAAATCTGACCATGGAAATATCAATCAAATAAAATGCTAACGCTTTTCGTTCTATTTTATGTCACAATATTTTTTTATTAGTTTATTTCAATAAGCGATATATTTTAATATTTAAAAATAATTTAATTTTAATTTTTTTAATTTCACTCTTAAGAGTATAATTGTGTAATCGCAAAAAGTCTCATAATATATTTAAGATCCTAAATTAAAAAATATAATATCGTTTAATCAAAATACGTCATATAAAGTGAAACGAGAAAATTAATGTTATGAATGACGGCAAACAAAGAGATTTATTCTCCTTTTTTGTCCAAAGATGACGAGTTGGGAGGATTAATGGGTGTGACGTAGGTACAGAAGGCGAAAGGTGCTAGTTTTATAAAATGCCATTAATGTCAATTTACAAATGAGGTCCCAAAATTAATGGCACTTAATACAATATTTACAAATAGTATTTTTGGTGTTACGTCCCAAATTTACCCCTAGACGTGATTGGCATCTAACTAATACGGCCCTGCAAGCGAACCATTCTGTTATACCTTAGTTATTAATTTGCAATATTTGATGAATTAAATGAGTATCTAAATAATCTGATAATTAATTACAAATAATTAATATTTCAAAATACTAAATTAAACTCTAGTCGAAATTTCACACTAGACCATGGAGCATCTAAGAGAATTACAAAAGACATCATATGAATAAATGATAAAAACTCTTTTGGCAGCCTCCACGAACAATGCGACGGCTCACCTCAATAACCGAATCAACTCTAGCAAACTCGTCAGCTACTAGCTCCGTCTTCACCAATAATATTTTGCATATACATCCAGGTCAGGAGTGAGATATACGTAAATACAACCCAGTAAGATCCTCGATCCGCTACTCTGAATAATTCTGGAACAAGTGTCAAAAAATACAAACACACAACGAGCACAGAAATAATATGGACATAAATTCTTTTACCATATAATTAATCTATAACGTCTAAACAATTATTCAACAACAACATTATATATCTCAGCATAATCTACACTAAGGATTTGTCATAAACGGCAGTGCAGAAAATTAACCAAACACCCCCAACGAGTTCACGACAACAAACACAATGCCCCAAATCTACCACGGCGGCATACACAATGCCTCAAATATATTACGGCAGCGAAGAAATAATTTCTAATGCCCCAACACCATAGCACGAGGCTACACCACAATCCACATCATACCTCACCAAAAATCAGTTATCAAAATAACTTCAGCTTTTTTATAAAATAATATATATTTATGGGTGGTCAAGGACCACCGATTTTGCAAAGCGCACGCTCGTCCCAACACATGGATCGGATAGACAAAACATATTTTCAAAAACGAATTTTGAAAAAGCAATCATCAAAGCTTAAAGTCTCACTTACCTCGCTAACAACGTTCCCCACCTTGCAACATCTAGAACACCAAACAAACGGCTTCCAATCGCCTCAATCTATACAAAATATTAATTAACGATATCAATTACACAAGCGAGGTCAACTCTTAATATTCTTAACTTTGAAGCTTAGAGCTTAATTTAATATTTAAACTACAAAGTATTTTTTTTTTTTTTAAGGTAAAGATATATCTAATATCTAATCTAAACTCAATATTTAAAGGAAAAACGATACAACGGCTTCAGATATAGTTCCTACAGTTCCGAAATTTGTAACGTATTTGCTGACTTCCCAATTCTCACATTGAAACTCATTATCCATTATTTAATATTAATTCATGAGCTCTCAATCATTGCATAACCATGACCCTATAATTACCTTTTAGTTTTCTCTTCACATCATAATTTAAATTTTTAATTAAATACACTAACTTCCTCCAACAACAGTCATCAAATTAAATGCTAAGAAATCAACGAAAGATGGCTACTACTTCTCGTTTTTAGTGGACTTAGAAAAGAAAGACAAATCTTTTTGTTTTAATCATTGGCTAACCATTAAGAATATAAATAAAAATTTCCCACAAAATCAATGTTATGACTATCGCTTTAGGAAAAAATTGTGCAATTATCTAATGAGTATTTAACTTATTCCTTCACAAAAGATTACCCACTAACCACTTATTTAATACACTATCACATATATAATAATAAATTTTCTTTTGCTAACTTAGGCCCAGAAATTATATTAAATTCTTGAGATTTTTACCTTTTTATACAATATTTGAAACTTATTTACCAGAATTGTTCTAGATTTGCATATTATCCGACCTAACTGTGCTTTCTTTACGATTTATATACATTCCTTTATTAGTGCCTTAAATTAAGGGATTTAATTATACTCTTTTGCTTTTTACTCTCCTCTTCTCATTGAATATCTACATAGACTGTTTTTGTTGAATATCTACGTAGACTATGTGAAACTTTTCACCGAAAGTAGACAAATTTTAATAAACATGATTTCAACGACGATAAAATTATCATCTGTTTGGCAGCTAAAATATTAACATGAGTATAACTTTATAATATTTAGTATGTTCCTACAAAGTATCTAAAAATTTAGTTTTTAAAACATTATTCTAGGAAAAATTAATTATTCTAGATGCCAAAATAATCAGGAATTTAGGTCATCAAATGCCTTTAAAGTCACGTTTGAGTTCTAAACATAATTTTTAAGCCATTACAAATGTGTTTCTAAACATGGTGAATTTTGCTGTTACCTAGGGATTACCTAATCCCCAGGTAACAGCAAATTATGGGCTTTTCTTGAAGGATGATTTGAGCACTTAACTCATATTATGTTCACTAATTAAAGGGCGTAATTACCTTTATGAGAATATGAGTTAACATTTGTTACTTATTTCATATTTGTATATGAAAATTTATTCTATATTGTTTATAGTTTTTCTTTCATTGATTCACATAATGAATTTCTTGTTAAGAGTGTAATACATGACCGATGACACAAAATTAAGATTTAAGTGTTGGGGAAATACAGTATGAACTTCCAAAAAAAAAAAAAAGGAAAAGGAAAAGAAAAAGGAAAAATAAAAGGATTTATTATTCATTTTTTACTTCCCTATTGTAATGGCTAAAATTTATGTTTAGAACTCAAACGTGATTTTAAAGACGTTTGATGACCTAAATTCCTGATTATTTGGCATCTAGAATAATTAATTTTTCCTAGAATAATGTTTTAAAAACTAAAGTTTTAGATACTTTGTAGGAACATACTAAATATTATAAAGTTATACTCACGTTGCTATTTAAGCTGCCAAACAAATGATATTTTTATCGTCGTTGAAATCATGTTTATTAATATTTGTTTACTTTCGGTGAAAAGTACCACATAGTCTACGTAGATATTCAAAAAAACAAAACAGTCTATGTAGATATTCAATGAGAAGAGGAACGAAAAAATCTAGAACAATTTTGGTAAATAAGTTTCAAATATTGTATAGGAACAAAAAAATCTCTAAAAAGATTACTTCTTCGATCCCACAATTAATAAGTATATCAAAATATTTCGGGTTATTACATTTGGTATGTACAAATCCAATTGCAAACTTCAATAATTAAAAAAGACTTGAAAAGTAGCGATCCAATTTGATTGTTAGCTCCATCGTTTGAATATTACTCCCTCCAGTACATAATAAGTGACCATTTTATCTTTTTATTTTGGTTCAAAATAAGTGTCCATTAACATAATCAAGAATGAATTAATTTTATGTTTCCAAAATTTGCCCTTATTTACCTATTCCAATGTATCAAGGTAATAATTAATTAAGGTTAATTTAGTGAACACATTTTTTTCTCTAAGAGTTCGTATTTCTTTAATGGATATGCCAAAAGTAAAATGATCACTTATTGTGAACAGGAGGAAGTATCAATTATCAAACAACAGACTCTTATGGTTTCGGCAAGATCCATATTGAAGCTATTGGAGCTTAATCAGTTCACCAACATAGGATTGTAGGAACAAAAATAATATAAGTAAAATTTTAGGAAAAAATTAAAAGGTGACATTCAACGATCATAAAAAAATTTAAGTGTTAATACAAGGTCAAATTGGGGATATAAGCTCAAATTGACCCGTCAATTTCGGTGCGAAATCTGCAAATGAGATTGATAGAATAATATGTATCCATACAAAAGAATAAAGTTCTCTAGAATTTGACTAATCATTTGACATAAACTCATTTTTCAATTGGAGAAGAAATGATTCCACTTATTACTTGTCAAATTTTAAGAAGCTCACGCAATTTGTGTCACTTGTACGATGAACAATATAAAATTTCTCAAGGACTATGGGTTATTTGGTACGAACACAAGTAATACAGGGATTAGTAATGCAGGTATTGTAGTGCTGAAATTATTTTTTATCAAGTATTTGGTTCGTTGTATTAAAAATTAGCTATGCAATGTATAATCTAAGCTTGTGTTTGGTTTAAAACTGTACAAAATCTTCTTTACAATTATACCCTTGAATATTCTTCTTTTTGTATATAAAGAAATTTAGGAAAAGGGTTTGAGGGGCGGTTTAGTAATTTTAGGGTCTTATCCAGGTATAGTTAATGCAGGATTAGTAATCCTTTGGTTTTCTTGGTATTAACTAAGCCCTCCTATGAGGTATAAGTAATCCATGTATTAGGTATGCATAAATTGAATTGAGCAACCAAACATTATATTGGACGGATTAAATTTTTATACAGGAATTATTTTACTTAGTAGACCCCATAAATGAGTATTAAAATTGTGTCGATAATTTGTTTTATTTAATTAATTACTATTTAACTGTTTCATAAGGGGGAAAAAGAAAAAAAAAATCTCAAAGTAAGATGTGTCATAAGCCAATTTTCTTACGACAGTTTCCATACGTCATTAGTATACACCTGATTATCTCCCACGTAGCCCGCTATAAAACCACAACATAATTCACCTATACGAATTCCAAATCGGAAATTGCATCGTCATTTCCACCTTTTTCTCCAATTTGACACACTTCGCCGGAAAATCAAGATTAAGGCCACCACTTGGGGAGCACTTATAATGGAGGTCCAGAAGCGAAAATTCTCAGCTGACGAAGAAATCGAAGCGAAGAAGCAAAAGAAAACGGCGAAAGATGACGGAAGGAACAACGCGGCGGTGGCGGTGGCGGAGGCGGAGGACGATGAAGTGGAAGAGTTCTATGCAATACTGAGGAGAATACGTGCGGCAGTGAAGTATTTCGAGAAGGATAACGCCGACGGTGGCGTTTCCGACCGTAAGATGACGGCAGGGACGCCGTGGAATCTTACTTTTCGACCGGAAGATTTTCAAGAAGTTGACGGCGTTAAAGTGCAAGATAGAGTGGAGGGTAATGCGACGTTGGATCTTAACGCTGACCCGGATGAGTTATGATGATAAAATGGAGGATCCAGTTGCTCTAATAAATTTACTGACATAAAAATTGTATCTTTTTCTGATCATTAAACACATATAAACTGTTTATCTACTTATTTGATTAATATTTGAAGATGCTGGACGTTGTAAACACATCTTGAAACTTCAATTATCCTTTAGACCATCACTTACAACTTGATTGGAAGGACTTTGTTACCTATTTTATTTTATTGTATCGTATGTTTTTAAATATAATATTTGTTTTGATTGTTACTTAAATTTTATTATATTATATTGTTAAATTTTTTGTTATGTAACGATAAAAAGTGTCACTGTATGAAACGATGGCATCATTATTTTGATTTTTTATCTCATCTTGCCATTTTTTATTATGAAATAATCATATTTTATCATCTATTTTACTTTTTTATACAATAATTCTACTTTATATCTTATTTTTTCTTAGTAATGTTGCAAGTCTTCATATGGTGTATGACATCATGAAACGACGCAATCGATACAATCGATTCAAACATTGTATTCATTAAACGATACAGTACAATACAATATGATATATTATGACACGACATGTAACAATAATCTTGTTAGAGTCGTAAAGGAAAAAAGAAAAGAGAGGACATGGCTTCATTATTATATTGCTTTCTTTTAGGTATATTGTGTTATCAATAATAATCTGTATACGTTTTATAAATAACTCTTAAACAATTTGTCAAACACTTAGCAAAAATAATGTAGAAACAGAAACAGTAAACAGCAGAAACTGGAGAATAACAGAAACAGTGTAGAATATATCGAGCCCACTTAGTTCAAAGTGTGTCCTTAAGGAAATTATTCCCCTCACAGTACTCGAGGTTGATGGAATATCCCCTCCCAGGATAGAACGATTATCTTACCAGAATAGTAGCACTCCAAATTCCGGTAGCAACGAACCACTCAACAGCAATATATCACACAGAATAAAGAAGAAGAGAATTTTTAAGAAAGTTTGATTGCAGATCAAAAATCGTATTGAATTATGGAAAACATCAAGAATTTATAGCCATTGGAAGTACTGATTCTGAATGTTTGCAACCATTCAGATTAGTCACCAGGTTGGAAGTACTGATTCTGAATGTTTGCAACCATTCAGATCAGTCACCAGGTTTGGAGGAAAATTCGAAAAAATCCGTGAAGAAAGAAAACGGACTGGGCCAGGTCAGGGTCGATCCGCGTTGGATGGATTCCTATTAATTAATTAATTAGTTAATTAAGAAAAAGTTTATCCAAAAAGATAATCAATCAATCTTTGACGAAGCCGAAGTCGAGCCAAGCGACCAACGACGACAACGGCACTAGGGGTCCTTGCCCTCTTCAACCCTTTTTTGCAACTAGAGAAGGTGTAATGTAATATATACACATCACTTTTTCTTTTTTCTTTTTTTTATGTGGGACAAATACTTTAACCAAAGTAAAAGGGACCTTTTACATTCCCTTCACTTTTTATCCCATCATTTCCGATTCACCTATATCGATACCCAACATATTGTCTTTTTAATTATGAGAATAAACTATATAAAAAAATTAAACATAATATAAATTAACCTATTAATTGGTGCTAAGTTTTACAAGGTGTACATATACTGTATTTTCGAGGAAATATTTATTATGCAGCCTAATTTTGAATGGAATTTCAGATGCAAAAAGCTTGCAAAGCATATTACAAATTTGTGACACATTCAATGAAATCAGCCATTGGAATAAAGTGTAAGAATGTAAGATAAGAATATTTTGAAGAAACGGGAGCAAAAGCTAATTGGCTAGAATCCTCCTTTTACTTTTTTCTTTTCTTATGTTTAATTAAATCTAGGTCATATGCTTTCTGAGTCGTTAATGTCTACCAGCATCATTTCTGGTTATACCATCAGCTTTAACAACTTTTAATGGTGATTTAGCACAGCTTTAATTATTTTTAATTTAAAAATAATTAAAAAGTTTGGTTTATATTTTTGTCTTAATGATAAGTCTTTGCATAAGAATAGGGCAAATTGACAATTAAATAGTCAAAAATTTTCAATATTACATATTAAGCAATTAAACCACATGGGTAAGTTTAAATTTTCTCCAAACAGTATACCAAGAAAAAAATTCCCAAAATTCACTGTGTTTAGTGCACTAATATACGGCTCAGGAATAGTCTAAAGATAAAGGATTGCTAATTTGAATTTCTTGCAAAGGTTCCTTTCAATAATTATCCTTTTAGACAATTTTCTTTCCCCTTGGCTTCCTCCTTTATCGACAATGAACTGTAAGGCTGTAATAGAGCCAAAGAACATATCTTTTTGCTCAGTCCGTGACCTAAAACTATTCTCAATGTTATTATGGTCCTACTTTTTTTATAACAGTCATTCTTTATAATAAGAGAAAATGGGCCTATACTCAGTGGGGACTGTCTTCTGTTCGGTTTTTGAGTTCGGTCTTGCCTCTTTAAAATTACATCCCTATTCTCATCTAACTCGAGTTGTCCTGCTCCTTTGACAGTTAAAGTAGCTCGCTTCAAGAAGTAAGATTATATCCTTAGGGTATATTGATACTACTTAACTATAATATATCAATCGAAAAATATCAGAACAAATAAATATATTATGGAGATATTTGAATGTATTGAATTTCTTATAATAGGTATAGAGACAATTAGGGTTTTGAATTTATTGATTTTAATTTAAAGAATATGATTAATTAAATAAATAAATTATTTAGACATTTTAAGTGGAATAATACAATTATAAAATCGGAGCTGAAATTATTGAGTTTTGCCGAACACGTAATCAGAATTGTAGAAATGACCAATAGCTAAAATAACAGATTCTCTTTCTGTACTTTATTCTTATGTCGTCATCCATAAGAATAAAATTGCGTTATCTCATTCGTGACTTTAGCATATAAAAGAAAGACTTATATACAGAAGGTTTCTTTAATCTCCGTCAATGGAGGAAGAAGAAAAAAGAAAGCCGCAGACAATAACGACGATCACTGAATATGATATTTTAAAAAAAAAAAAAAAAATTCTGATACTTGTGGTTTGTTTCTTAACAATAATCACTATACCTGGTTAATGGTTACTAATTTTGATTCATATTAATTATCTCTATCTTTCAAAGTTTTTATGTATATCTCTTTAAAAGAAATTTAATAACATTAATTATAAAAATATTTATCTAAACTACATATTTTATATCTATATGAAGAGTAGAGACTAGAGTTATTACCAGAATAATCAAATACAGGCCCACTTAATTAATAAACATTTCTTCATTGACTAACCTTTCCTAATATTCAGATGAATTTTTCCTAATCCAATTGATTAACCTTGTTTTAATCCATCATATTCCTTTTAGCAGTAAAAGACAGATCTACTAAACTTGGTAAACTAAAGTATAATTAACAGAATTTAGCTATATACATTATCAATGTAAAAAAAATTACTTACACTATCGATATAATTCAACTTTTTATAGTAGATAACTTATCAATTATTTTAAGTAATAATTCAATAATTATTATAAAAAAATACCTATGATTGCCTTTTAAATGATGTGACTGTGTATATAATTGTCACACTCCTATGCGTAAAACGTAAACTTGCTAGCTAATATAATACTCATGTTAATTGACCAAAAGCGGTTAGCGGTAACCATTGAATAAATTTCTTCGACTTGAGTTGGGTTAAAAATACGAAATGTGAAATAATTATATATCATATATATTTTTAAAAAAATTTCCGTCTTCGATCTAATAATCAAAGTTAAAAATCATAATCAATAAATATTCTTATGCAAGTGGTAATTTGATATATGAAGCTCGCCAGAAAATTATGGGATCTATAACCATAAAGAATTCTAGAATTAAAGGTTTAAAAAACAAATGTAGAGACTGACGTAGAACCTTAAAGAAAGACCAATATAATGTTAGTATTTAAGATATTTTAAAAGATTGATTAAGTAGACTTAAAAGTGTTGAATTGTCCCACATCGGTGGGATTTGAGGTTTTTGGTCTTCTTATATGGTCTTGGACAATCCTCATCTCATAAGCTAGCTTTTGGGATTGAGTTAGGCCCAAGATCTATTTATCATGATATCAAAGTCAGGCCCATCTCAATAATTATTACCGATGTTGGGCCCTCATTTATGTTGTCCATGCAGGCCTTGGGCATGAGGGGATGTGTTGAATTGTCCCACATCGGTGGAATTTGATGTTTTTGATCTCTTTATATGATTTTGGGCAATCCTCATCTCATAAGCTAGCTTTTGGAGTTGAGTTTTCTTGAGAAATTTTTATTTTCCAAGTCCATTAACATACAAGTTAAAATGGCATGAGCATAATTTAACTCTACTTTGTAAAATTTTCAAACTTGATTTGATATCTTACCTACTATTTTCTAGACCTTAGCCAGTTAGCACCTTATTTCACACATTTCTCGACTAAACTTGATAGGAAAACATATTAAAAGATCTTAACGTTGATTTCACTCTACTTTGGTCTATTTTAGGTGCAAGTAGGACTGCGTACTATATGTATAGAGTATTAGTGAAATAGTATAGGTTTAATATCTAAATCACACCTTTACTTGCACCATTTTATAAAGTTGACCCTTCGATTTTATGTTTTCCAGATATATACAGAGGCGGATCCAAGATTTAAATTTTATGGGTTAAAATTTTCAAGATTTTTAGCATTGAACGATTATGTATTTATAAAGTCATGAGTTCATATCTATTATTTTTGTAATTCTAATAAATTCTTACATATAAAGTCATACTCAGGATAAAAAATTATGGATTCAATCAAACAAGTCAGTTCAACGCTACATTCGTCCCTGGATATGTAATTAGAACTAACTAGAATACGTCCAATGCTCACGAGTTTAAATTTTTGTAGTAAATTAAATAATTTTCGTGTATCAACGAGCCAAAATAGCAATCAGATATGTCAAAACATGTGTTCTGACAAAGTATAGGAGTTTATTTGTAAAATTATAAAGTTGGAAGGCTGACTTTACAAAATCGTGCAAAACAGAGGAGTCAATTAATTGTTTATTAAATCAATAAATTAATGTAATTACGTATTATAGGAACACGAGCTTATGCTAACGTCATATTCCTGACGAAAGACTGACTCTTTTCTCTATCTTTCTTTTTCTTTTAATACATTTTTTTTCTTTCTTTTTTTTTCTTGTCCCAAATTATTGGTGGTAGTGGTATAAAATTTCAATTTAATAATGAGGTCCCAAAATTATTACGATTTTCGCAGAAGAATCTTTTTTGCTTATAGAAAGGACAATTGAAGACTTGAATAATATAAAGACGTTTTATATTATTAAATATATTGTATTTATCATATAATCTTCTTACCAAATCAATGATTCTGATTTGAGGAATATTTACAAACAGGTCACCTTTAAAAAAATACACTAGATCCTTTGGGACTCAATTTTATTATTTTAACACTTCCAATTATCTTCAAGCATAACATCTTATGCTGGCGGAGAAGCTAATTCAGAATTTAAAATAAGGACTATCTCATCTAATTTAATAATAAAAATAAGGACTTATAGCTTTTTGTATAATCTATAACATATCCTAATTAATCTTAACTTATACAATATTTTATTTTGAAATAAAATTTATATATTCATTATTTATATGAAAATTTATAAGTCCTTATTTTCTATTGCACCATTTTAAAATTTTGAGAAAATGACACTATATAGCTGTTCTAGAAATAATTATTAAAATAAATTTTTATATATTGTTTGTATATATATACATTATATATGTTATATAAAAATTATACACAATTTATATACCTTTTTGATTATCGAATATAAATAATTTTTGATGCGGATTAAAAATAATAATACTCCATTTCCGGCTAAAGCGGGACAACCCACGAGCCAAAGACTACGAGTATTACAGATGTGTAGATACATACCTTTTTATTTGTTTATTCGACTTTTTTTGCCAGATATGTCTTTTATTTCCTTAAATAAATAAAAGAAATATAATTTAATACTCTTATGTAACATTCGTTGGCAAATGGCACAAGACACTGTGCTTACGACATCATAATTACATCATCAGCGTTGACACTTTGGACTACAACTACAAAATTCACTATTATAACTGCTACGTAAACCAATTCCAAAAATCAGAAATTGCGTACTCATTTCTCCCCCTTTCATTTTTCTCCTAATTTTATTACCTTCAATCAAAGATTGAGCTCAACAATATGGAGGTCCAAAAGCGGAAATGTTTACAGGACGGAGAAATTGAAGTAAAAAAGCAAATAAAAAGGGAGAAAAAGGACGGGAAGAGCACGGCGGCAGCGGAGGCGGTGGAGGACGATGAAGTGGAGGAGTTCTATGCCATACTGAGGAGAATACGTGTGGCGGCGAAGTATTTCGAGAAGGGTAACGCCGACAGAGGTGGTGCTAGGAGAAAGCTGACGGTGGCGACGCCGTGGAATCTGGCTTTGCGGACGGAAGATTTTAAAGAGGTTGACGACGTTAAGAAGGAGGAAGAAAGAGTGGAGGATAATTCGGCTTTGGATCTTAACGTTGTTCCGGTTATAGATCCAAAGTCAGAAGCCGATTGACTTAATATTTTTTCATTTTTCTTTTTTCCCCGTTTACTTATTTTTAGGAAAAATCCAGATTTCTTGGGAATAGGATTGATGTAGGGGTGTTAATTGTTCGGGTTCGGCCAGTTATTTTATAAAATTAGTACCATATTAATTTTTTTGTTATTCTATTATGTATAACTAAAGTTAGACTTTTCAAATCCGTCCCAATCATGTCGATTTTTCTTCCATATCAGTACGTTTCGGTTAATTTTTGGTATTTTTCTAAATGTTATGTAAAATAGTAGAAGTAGAATATAATAACATGCGGACTTTTACAAGACTTAGCAAAATTCTCTATACATTTTTACTATTTAAAAGGTGATGAATTAAGGACATGAAAGATGGTCAGAGTATAGATCCATTAACTATTCTACAGTAGCATAAAAGACACTATGCAATGACACAGAAAATATAGATCACACGAGTAGAAAGATATTAATCAAGCTGGGACTCAAGAATAAAGTCTAGAGAAGATTAAATATTCAAAAATATAAATCTAAATCATACGAAATGAAACGTATTCAATACATTGTACTTTGCTACTCATAATCGCTAGAATATCTTGTGTCTTGCTAGTGAATATGTTGGAAATAATTTAGTTTTAACATAAGTAGCATAATAGGTTGGAAATTCGGATTTTGAATTTAATTACTTCTTGACTTGTAACTATGTTCATAATTCCAAGTCTCACGGAGAAATTTAATGCTTTATTATTTTTAAACTTAATATATATTTCTTTATTCGGTACGGTTCCGTATTTTTTCAGTTTATTTTCATAAAATAAAAACCTAACCCAATTATCGGTACGATTATAGAAATATATAAAAATCAATAATTTTATTAAACAAACCTAAAAATTGGTTCGATCGGTTTAGTCGATTTTTAAATATTCATTGACACTCCTAAATTGATGTACTTTGACTAATAAATCTGTTTTTCGCCCATTTTAATTATTTCAAATTGTGTTATAATGACTAATGAAATATTATATTAAGTTGCAGCACTAAATATTATTACAAACAAAATTGGATCTTCACCTAATCATGGATCACTATCAGAGGCGAAACTAGAAGTCTAATTACAGATTTTACAAAATTTAATAAATTTTGCTCAAATAAAGTATTTGTGTTAAATTTTTTACTATTAAATATATACAAATATTATATTTAGACCACAGTTATTAGCACTTGCAATCATTATTCTAAAATTCAAAACACATAAAATTAAAATCTTCGCTCTACCTCTAGTCACCGTAGGAAGAACCCAAAGAAAAGAAATTAAAGAAGAAAACAGAACAAGTACTTCTTTTGCAGAATCCATTAGATACTCAAAGGTAAAGTCATAATTTAAAGCTTATGAGTTCAGAATAATTATTTAAGTTAATAAGTTCTAAATGAATAAATTGTGTCTAATTCAATAAATTTCTTAATAAATATACAGAATTTACATCAAAATTACTGAATTCCGTTAAATTCGAGTTCGAAAAACTAGCTCCGCTCATATGTATACTCGTGGCTGTACAGACTACAGACACATACGAATATTTTTTTAAAGCATTTATGTATTGATATGAAAATTTCTGTATAGAGATATAATTGGAAATTTCAAGTGGTTGATTTTTCTCCGAAGTTATTGGTACAGCGACGACTGCTGAACACTGTGGGCTCGTTTGATTGACATTTTTAGCTGTACAAAATTATTTGTGCAGTAAATAATAATTATAGAATTGTTATGTTGGTAAATGATGATGTGACAATGTCAGAAGGTGAATTACTAGGCCAGCATTGTCAGTTAGAAATTGCTTATTATTAGGACATTTACGTGTATCAGTGAAAGTTTCCTCTTATTTCTCGTATTCTTATTTTATATTCTGTCTTGTACGTCTGCGTGATTACTAAAAATAGTTATCTCAAATTATTTATTATTTTAAAAGTTTAAAATAAAATCAATTATTTTTTTTCTTTTTTTACTCTTAATAATAATTATTTTTGAAGATGAAAATAACGCATAAATAGAATAAATATTCAATGAAAAGAGATTACCTCTTAATACATAAATAAGGATAGAATAGTCTAATTCCTTTTCTAATTAATAATTTTTTAGGGGCGTGTAAAAGAGAAACACGACACAAAACATGAGACAGAGAGAGTAAAATAGCACATTAATTTTCATATAATGTTGCACAAGCATTTAAATATTTCGTCCCTCAATCCAAGCAACCGTTAGGGATTTACGCTAAGAGTGCAAGAGGATTAATTTTGTTACTTATTTTTGTTTTTTTTACCAGTTTCTTTTATATATAAAATAAAAATAAATAAATAAATAATCTTCTTGATGATGATTATTAGGGGTATATAAAGAAAATAACATGCATACAAAAAAAGATGAAAAAAGATATTGCTAATAATAATAATTATCTCTTATGCATCGAGTTGTAATTTGCATCTTGTCTAATTATTTTAAAATAAGCATCTTCCCAAACGGCTCATCTTCTTTAATTTATTGTAAATTTAAAATTAAATACTGTAAATTATTTTAAATACTCCCTCCCCCCCCC
>MCJB01006069.1:90459-123803 GCA_002018475.1 Nicotiana obtusifolia | reverse complement strand
CCCCCCCCCCCTAGTTTCTTAAAATACTGTAAATTTTATTCATTAGTCGTTATATCAAGGAGTTAAATGTCTGATTTTGAATTATAAAGTGCTTAGTACAATTTGCTTATTATTATGCAAAGATAGAAAAAAATGTGGTTAAGTATTTGACTGTTTGACACTTAAATAAAGTGATGTTTGTTTCTTCTATTCCCCTTTTGAATTGATTATAACACTCTCATTTGGTGGCTATCGATTCACTAGTAAAAGTCCAAAATGTAATGAATGCAAAGTTAGACTTTGATATTTTAATAAAATTTGTGGTAAAAGAATCTATGGGAGTCAATTTACTAATGTAATTAATAACATATGGACTAGTAACAATAAAAAAGGAGGAAATTTAAGAACGTTTGCTTATAAAAAATTGAGCAAATATTGTTTTTATTTTTATTTTTTATCAAACATGAGCAAATATTGTTTTAAAATATCAATATTTTCCCAAATCTAAACGGAACCTCTTGATATGAAATTCCCAAATATTGTTTTAAAAAAAATCAATATCTTCTTGCACTACGAAGTACTGACTTAGTTGAAATATAAAAAAAATTTATATATTAATTAAAATTTATCACTGAATAAAACTCGAGAGTCATGGGACGATGTTCATTAAGGTGTTCCTTAGGATGGTGTTTAGAAAAAGTTCTTTCATCTCTTTGAAAATTTCGAAAATACACATAAGCGGTAATTTCTCAATTTTTACTAAAGCTAAAAATCTTTTTCTAATACTCTATGGTTGGGAAAAGAATTTCACCTATTTATGAAACAAACCCCACGAGAAGGGGAGTGTATATTTAAGCAGGGGTGGACAAAGAAAATCGATAAATCGCACCAATCCGATAATTCTATGCAAATCAGGGAAAAAACCCGATTGTGGTTTGGTGTTGGAAAAAAAATCCGACCATAATTGGTTTGGTTCGGTTTTAACTAAAAAAAGTCGAATCGAAACTAAACTAACCCAACAATACATTTATACAATTATTAAAAATATTTTATACATATAAATATTTATTGTAATATAATTTATAAATATTTCTTAAACTTGTTCACAGTTTTATCTTTAAACGTATTATTTAAAGTTTGAACTTAACATTCTTGAATGGTGTTTACCCTCAAAATCGGATAACAATTGAATTTATACGCGGTTTTAAGGATATGTGATCTAGTTTGATACAAAAATAAAAAATCAAATTGAAATTAAAATTAATGATAAAAATGAATACAAACCACACAAGTTGGGCGGTGTTAGACTTGTATGTTGACCGCCCTCGGGCCAAGAAACTTTGCAATCGAAGTTAGAAAAAGAATAATCAGACAGTAATTGCTAACGAGATCAGTATATTGCTATTTCCTTGATGTCAGGCATATGCATACAAATAATTAGACCCCCTTTTTTATAGTAGGGGAATTTTACTTTAGGTACAATTCTGTATAAGGTAAAAAATCTCCTGATTTGCTAATTAAGTGGTTCTATTGATTCGTGCCCAAATTCTCGCCACGATGCTCGACCTGTTACGGATAATTTGGCTTTCCCTTATTTAGACTCGATGATCTTCCCTCGAGCATGTTCTGGGTCAGGGTCGGTTCTGAAACGGGCTCGATATTCTCGAGGGGAGACGTTCTAGCTTCATGTCATGCTTTGATGAGAGTCGAGGTCAATTCTTCAATCCTTTGCATTTCGAGCTCGATCTGCCGTGTATTAATTGAGCCCGATTTTGACCGTGCACAGATAGTTCCCTCGTTTTTCGGACAGAAATGACGAAAAAAGATATGAGCCTCAGATTCTCACCAGATAGACTCATGACGTACGCGATATGGATAGTAGAAACATCCCATCAGTGCAGCCCTTTAAAGCATTAAATGCGTGTCAGTTGATGGTCTGCCGCTTCGGGATGCGAACCGCCGTTTTGAGAAGCTATAAATACCCTCCTTATCCATTCTTTTGTAAACTTTACATTCAAATACTCGTGTTTTTTCTTTTTGGAGAAACCTCATCATCCCTATCTTCAAGACCTCCTGCTTTTTGGTTTTTTGAAAGCCTTCATAAGTTAACCGGTGTTACCGAAAACTTTCTTTCCTAAAGTAGCTTAGTTCTATAATTCGCCGAGCACGGCCTTTAAGAAATTTCACTGCTTTGTTATTTTTGTTGTGGCCTTCGAATTTTATTAACCCGGAATGATTTTAGCCTTTTAATTCGGGTGTTGCCAAATAAGCTTCGTGCCCTCGGGTTTCGTTTACCCGGAACGGCCTTGACCTTTTAATACGGGCGTTGCCAAATAAGCTTCGTGCCCTCGGGTTTTGATAACCCGGAATGGCCTTAGCCTTTTAATTCTGACGTTGCCAAATAAGCTTCGTGCCCTCGAGTTTCGTTAATCCGGGACGGCCTTGGCCTTTTTAATACGGGCATTGCCAAATAAGCTTCGTGCCCTCAGGTTTTGTTAACCCGGAACGGCCTTGGTCTTTTAATACGGGGGTTGCCAAATAAGCTTTGTGCCCTCGGGTTTTCTTAACACGGAACGACCTTGGCCTTTTAATACGGGCTTGCCAAATAAGCTTCGTGCCCTCGGGTTTTGTTAACTCAGAATGGCCTTAGCTTTTTAATTCGGGTGTTGCCAAATAAGCTTCGTGCCCTCGGGTTTCGTTAACCCGGAATGGCCTTGACCTTTTAATACGGGCGTTGCCAAATAAGCTTCGTCCCCTCGGGTTTTATTAACCTGGAATGGCTTTAGCCTTTTAATTTAGTTGTTGCCAAATAAGCTTCATGCCTTTATGATCTAATAACTTGGACTGTCTGAGTTTGTTTTTTCGTATGGCAGTCCCCGAGTGAGAGAGTAATTATTCGAACTCAGGTTAAGGCGGCCCTTGGGTTCGTTACCTTTAGGGGACCGTAAGCAGGGAATTCCTTAAGAAATTTAAAGGAAACTTTTTAAAAGACTCGACGTCTGCAAAGAAGAGATTTCACTTTATTCTGCCATGTACGTGTACAAGTTTTTTGTCAGGGTTCGATCAGACTATTTGAGCACGGTTCGTTTGATCATTTGGCCCTTATATTGAATCTTATTGATCTTCAACCCTTCAATCCTGAAGTCTCTTTCCATGCTAAAGTGCCCCCCAGTATTCGGGGTTGATCGAAGACAGTCCTCGAATACTGTTATCACCGATTCATTACCGGCCTTCGAATCTAGGTTAGCACGATTTACTTGTTGCCTCGTTAAAAACCTTGCCGTAAAACCTATTTGGGACAAAACCGGTCTAAGAAAAAAGGAGTGCAACGCGTGCTCTCAGACCTAACATTCCGTATGGCCCCTTGTTTCATACTTGCAAGCGTTAGTTCGTAATGCAAATAAAAGAAAAAATAAAGAACAGGGCCGTACCTTAGCAGTAATATCGCTCTAAGTGAGTTATATTCCAGTTCTTCGGTAGTTGTTTACCATCCATCGTTCCGAGCTTATAGGATCCATTTCCGGTGATTTTAATGATACAATAAGGTCCTTCCCAGTTTTGTCCCAGCTTTTCCTCGTTCGGACTCTGTGTGTTCGACGTGACCTTTCTTTGTACTAAGTCTCTGACGTTGAAGTATCGAAGGTTGGCCCTTCTGTTGTAATACCTCTCAATCCTTTGCTTTTGAGCAGCTAACAGAACAAGGGCGGCTTCGCTCTGTCATCTAACAGCTCTAAGTTCGTATTTATGGCTCCGTGGTTCGATTCCTCTATTGCATACCAAAATCTTATACTTGGCTCCCTGACCTTGACCGGTATCAAAGTTTCGGCGCTATAAACCAGAGAGAACGGGGTGGCCCTGCTACTGGATTTCGCGGTCGTATGGTATGCCCATAGGACTTCGGTTAATATTTCCTTCTATCTCCCTTTGGCATCGGTTAACCACTTTTTGAGGTTTTGGAGTATGGTTTTATTGGTAGATTTGGCTTGTCCATTCCCACTAGGGTGGTAGGGTGTCGATAGGATCCTTTTGATTTTGTGATCTTCGAGGAATTTGGTTATTTTGCTACCGATGAATTGCTTTCCGTTGTCGCATACGATCTCGGTTGGCATTCCAAATCGGCATATGATGTGATCCCAAATAAATCAATGACTTCTTTTTCCCTAACCTTCTCATATGCCTAAGCTTTCACCCATTTAGAAAAATAGTCAGTCATAAATAGTATAGATTTAGCTTTACCTGGTGCCACGAAAGAGGGCCAACAATGTCTATCCTCCACTTCATGAACGGCCATGGTGATAAAACTGAGTGGAACATCTCCCCAGGTCGATGGATCATCGGGGCGTGCCTTTGGCATTCGTCACATTTTTAAACAAATTCCTTTGCGTCCTTTCTATATCGACCCAGTAATAACCGGCTCTGATTATTTTTCAAATCACCCGGTCCAAGACATATCGCGAGTAAGCCACCGCTCGGCGCCAAATTGTTTACCCTCAAAATCAGATAACAATTGAATTTATACGCGATTTTAAGGATATGTGATCTAGTTTGATACAAAAATGAGAAATCAAATTGAAATTAAAATTAATGATAAAAATGAATTCAAATCACATAAGTTAGGCGCTGTTAGCCTTGTATGTTGATCGCCCTCGGGCCAAGAAACGTTACAATCGAGGTTAGAAAAAGAATAATCAAACAGTAATTGCTAAAGAGATCAGTATATTGCTATTTTCTTGATGATCAGGCATGTGCATACAAATAATTAGACCCCTTTTATATAGTAGGGGAATTCTACTTTAGGTACAATTCTGCATAAGGTAAAAAATCTCCTGATTTACTAATTAAGTGGTTCCATTGATTCGTGCCCAAATTCTCGTCGCGATGCTCGACTTATTACGGACAATTTGGCTTTCCATTACTTAGACTCGATGATCTTCCCTCGAGCATGTTCGGGGTCAGGGTCGGTTCTGAATCACGGGCTCGATGTTCTCGAGGGGAGACGTTCTAACTTCATATCATGCTTTGATGAGATACGGGGTTAGTTCTTCAATCCTTCGCATTCCGAGCTCGATCTGCCGTGTATTAATTGAGCCCGATTTCGACCGTGCATAAATGGTCCAATTAATTTTATAGCTCATAAAGGTAGTAAGTCAAATAAAGTTCAAATCAATACTAATACTAATAAAGAAAATTCAATTCAATACTAGGAATGACAATAGTGTTGGATATCTATCTTTTAGTTTTGCATTGATTTATAATGAAAATGTATAACCTAGCTTATCTTTTTCTTAAGTGCTTAGTTGCGTAATTAATACTAGTACTTATTAGTTGTACTTATTTTAGCATGACCTATATAGTATTTTTAGATTATGTTAATTTTTATTATGGTGTATTAATTAGTAATATTTTCTTTGTGCGATTTTATTATCTTTGTTATTGAATACTTTAGTACAATGTTATGACTCATCTCATATTATTATTTTATTTTCTTAGAAAATACATTATATAGTTGTATCCTACTATGACTAAAATAAATATTTGGAGCACAAGTTATATATTTTGTGCTATTATGATTTTACCGGAAAAAAAACCCGAAAACCCGGAAAAAATCAAAAAATCCGACTTTATTGGTTTGGTTTGGTTTGGTTTATAAATTTAAAAATCTGACACCATTGGTTTGGTTTGGTAGTTAAAAATTCCGAACCAACTCGACCTATGTACACCAGTATTTTTTAAAAGGCGTTTTCGGGGCGAGCCTTGGGGCGAGGCACACCAAAAACGCCCCGAAGCGATGGTGTGTGGCAAAAGTCTCAAGAATATATTTGGGTGGTAAAGTCAGGGATCTTCATTACAAATAGTCGATCGGATCCACTGTTTATTTTTTTTTAATCAATATACAATAATTATACATGAATTATACATATATTATACACAAAGTCTATTTTTAGTTTAAAAGGGTGAGTGAGTTTCTATTTAGGTTAATTCTTATCCTAAATGGGTGGAAGGGGAGAAGATCCAATTCCTAAGTGCGAAGCAAAAGCTGGTTTAGGCCCAAAATGTATGTAAATGGGCCAGTACTGTAATTGTTGTCCGTTTCGAGAATGAACATAATCCAGCCAGAATTGTAGGGCCCAAATAAAAAACAAGAAAGTTTCATGTTTGACTGTTCGCTAGCCAAATATATAGAAAAATTTACCCAAATAGCCGTCCACCAAGTAGCTTAAACTAAAAATAGCTAGTAGATGTATATTATGTATAATTCATATAAAATATGTGTATAATCATGTATACTCAACGTATAATCTATGTATACTGATTAGTAAAATAAACAATGAACCTGACCGGCTATTTGTGTAAAAATCTCAAATATATATATAATATATACACTGATTATGGCTATACATCGTAGTTTTCCCAAAAAAAAAATATGTGAAAGAAATAGACCAACTATGGAAAACAAGGGGAGCAACAGGTCGTTGCCATTATGGATAATAACCAGGCCATCTTATAGTTCCTTCTACTCTATTTTATATAACATAATAAAATGACATTAATACTATATGATGAAGAGTTTAAATGATAAATTGAGGTGAAAATGAGTAAAAATTAATTAAGATTAGTAATAAAAATATATGTATTAATTGAATTGGTATAAACACCGAATATGAGTAAGTTTTTTTATTATATCGCTCCCTCTATCCATCTTATATAACGCGATTACTATTTGCATCGTCAAGTCAAACAATTAAGAAATTTGACCTCCTACTCTGAACCCCTCATTCATTTAGTAGCAAAATAGTATACATTTTTCAAAACAGTAAACTGCAAAAAGTATGAAACCAGAATCTAAATCCATTAATGGATTGCTTGATACTTAATATGGAGCAATACAATTTAAAAACTTTCTCCTTTACCTATTACAACTATGCATACCATTCTTTTCTTTCCTACTAACCTAAAATTATTACTACATAAATAGGACATAAACATAGGCCAAAGATACAAAAACCTTCTAAATCAAGATGCTAATACAAACTAAACATTGTGTACAAGTTCAATGCCATCTTTTTTAGAGTCCAAATCTTCTGTCTTCTGTACCTGAATAGGCTTGAAAGTATAGAATTTTGCACAAAACAGATAGTACATCAAGTTAACCAGTTGTAGAATTGTGATCAACCAATAAAAATACTCTAATTTTCCCTTGTTCAAATTATTATCAGGTAACCAATTTGATCCTCCAGATCCTGAAGTAAATTTATGCACTAATGAAACCAAAAGAGTACTCAAATAATTCCCTGCTGAAATTGATGTCCAAAATAATGCAGTAGCTGTACTTCTCATACTCTCTGGTGCTTGATCATAGAAAAATTCAAGATGTCCAATTGACATAAATGCCTCAGCCACACCATGTAAGCAATACTGAGGCACAAGCCAAAATACTGAAATGGGAACAATCGCCTTACCTTTATCGATTAGTCCATGAGTTAAGGCTGCTTCTTTTCGTTTAACTTCTATAAATCCGGCGACTAATGTGGCGAGAACTGAAATAGAGAACCCGATAGCCATTCTGCTAAGGAACGATATGCCTCGTTCTAAACCAGTGAATTTACGTGCTATAGGCACAAATACGCGGTCATAGAAGCAAATGGTGCATAACATTGCTGTTAATGTGAAGACTGTCATTGATGCAGCTGGGATTTCGAAGGAATTTATTAAGTGTCTGTCCATTGTTTTTGCCTGTTGAACTGAGAATGTGTGTTGTTGAGCATATGCTGTGATTAGAATAATTCCAGATGCCCATATTGGTCCCATTCGGATCACTGATTTTAGCTCTTCTACGCGATGAACTGTGTTTAATCTCCATAAATTTGGAGATTTTGGATTGTCTTCTTCTGTCACAATTGCTGCTCTGTCCAAGAATCTGAAACCGAGACAGAATATGATTAGCTAACGGCTTAAACTTTCAGATGAGACAGTCGCAGAATTCATAGCTCATAATACTAATGCATGCATATGAGAATTTCCCCTTCCAAATAGTCCAATGAGTTTTAATCGATTGCTAATATTGGTTATTGGCATATTTTTCAGACATTAGCATGTTGTCTTTCTTGATCAAGTCTACATCACAATAAAAATAAAAAGGGCAGTCATGTCCACAAAGCATTCTGCATTCACGCAGGGTCCGGGAAGGACCGTACCCAAAGAGGTGTGATGTAGGCAGTCTAACCTAATGCAAGCATTAGTGGCTGCTTTCACGGCTCATACCAGTGACCTATAGATCACACAGAGACAACTTCGCTCCAAGACTCCTCTTCTTACGTCAAAATAATACACGTAAATTATTACATTGGGACAACTTAAGAGACATCCAGCTTTGACTACCTAATCACATGAATTGAAAATTTCCAATAGTTTAATAGCAATCTGTGACCACCTAGATATTTTTGTAGGCAATTTGAGAAATTTGATAGTACACTTCCAAAAAAGAAATTGGCAGTATTTATCAACTTGTTTTCTGGTTTCTATTAGCCTCGGGAGTGATCTTGCAGAGCATTATTGTCAAGCCAAGAAAAGAAATTTAAGCTAGAAATTGTTAAAAAATAATTCAATGAATCTTGAAACAAAGGACAACAGGACAGACAGACAGAAATTATTATGAATAACTCAGAAAAAGAAACGTGGAATGCTTCACATAATGTTTTTGGCCACACATTAAATTGATTGATATTTGGTTTATCATCCTGTCCATGTCATGATTGTGGTATTTCCACCGAGTGTTCGTAATATTACAGAAAGGGACATTTTGTATCATCTCCAGTTATTGGTTAATTGGATTCTTGAGATAAACAAAAAAAATCTTTGCCATATTTTGAAGGAAATTAGCCAATCACTAAGTTTTCACCTCACATCATGTGTACTTATATTAGTAAAGAATTCTTAATTCCATTATTTTTTGCAAGTTAAAAGAAATCATATTGGTGCAAATCACGGGTTCGAGCCGTGAAAGCAGCTACTAATATTTATATTAGGTTAGGCTGTCTACATCACGTCTTTGGGATGCGACACTTTTTTAGATCCTGCGTGAACATATGAATACCTAATGTAACAGGCTGCCCTTTTTAATTACATTATAGTGTAAACTAACTGCTACATGTAGCAATTATACACTGTCATTTTATAAAAGTTAAATTCAAAAACCAAAAAGATGGATTTGTTATCGTTTAAAAGAAAGCATATTAGTGCAAACAAATATGTGATGCATTTGCTAGGGGAAAAAAAGAATTAACTTATGTACACTAACAGTGTAAACTAACATGTAGGCTACTTGTTTATTCTTTAGGTAACTAGTTTCATTTATTATGAACAACTATATGTAGTTATCGTTTAAGTGTACACTGCCAGCTTAAAAAAGTTAAAATAAAAAACACAAAGAATAAGTTATATACATTGACAGTGTAAATGATTATTACTATAAGTAAAATTTAACTAGTTATAGTAGGTTTCCTCTCTATGTTTCCGGTTACTATTATAAGGCTAGATATGAACTACCTATTATTGTAAAGCCAGTTTTACCTAATGGTTTTAAAACATATATAGTAGTGATTGTTAGTGTACAAAACTTAAACTCGGGAAAAAGAAAATGACTTACTTCATTTGCTTAGTGTGAACAAGCTTGCCAGCAGTAGAAATAGCAGAATCAAGCTCTTCATTTTGGTATAAGAAACTAGGATCAGAAACCATGTCCAATTTTCTTTTCTTGTAAGCAGCAACACAAACTTGCAATAGCCTAGTGAAAGGGCTACCAGCAGGATCCAAGTTTCTATACAAAGGGTATCCAAATATGAAAACAATAATTGAAATAAGCATAGCAATAGTTGGGACTCCAAATCCTATACCCCATCCAATATTATCTTGAATATAAACAATCACTGTGACTGCTATTAGCATGGAAAATCCCATGCTAAAATAATACCAATTGAAGAATTTCCATGTTTGTGTTTTTTGGTTTGGATCAGTTTCATCAAATTGTTCTGCTCCAAATGCTACAACACAAGGCCTAATTCCTCCTGATCCAAATGCTGTTAGGAGTAATGATATATAGAGGATGGCTAATTGGCCAGAATTTGCTTCTTTGCAAAATTCATCATCTTTACAAGAAGGTGGCCTTAGTTGTGGAAGTATTGCTGATAATGTTAAAATGATCATACCCTGAATAAAATATCAAAAGAACATGAAAATCAATCAAAAAGGCAAAAGAAGTAAATAAAATTTCAAGAAATTGAAATAGGAAAGTTCAAGGTACATGTTATATTAATGAGTACAATAACTTCTATACGGTCGCAGGGTACATAAAAGAATTTGTATATTATCAGATTACTTAAACGATAATTACATGTCTTCCATAAAAAGTGGAATTAGCAATCTGAAAAATAAAGCAAGTTACCTGTTACAATATATTAAAATACACTAATTGTATAAAAAAAATTTATACTGTTAATGTGTATAAGTTAAATCATATAGTATTGATTTGGGTTTGATAAGACATGAACATAAGTTAATTGTTTACTTGCACATTCCAGTAGGGCTAATAGAGCAGTTTATACTTTATTAGTAACATTTCATGAATAATTATTTTCAACTGTACTTGGTTTTCCAGTACTTAAAGTTCACATGGATAATCATAGTTATAATATATTCACTGTATATTTAAATCCCAAACTAAAGGTTTTGCCTATCAAAAGTCTTTTCACCTTATATATCTTATCCTCTGCAGCCTTATCAAAGAATATCAGCCATCTAATACATGTTTCATGCAGAAGGAAACTTATATGTCTATGTCCCAAGAAAGTAGTGAAAAGCACAACCCATTCCTCACCAAATTTAAGTTTTGCTGAATACATGTCGAGGAAGCATCAAACAGAATTACTAAAAAAACACGAATTAGCGACGGATAAATTCTGTTAAACAGAAAAATTCGTTGCTAATCCTATTTAGCGACGGGTTAAACCTATATTATCAAAAAAAATAATTGTGAGCTACGAGCTATTTAATAATAGATTAGCAGCGAAGTTCGTAGGTAATTCTAGCTTTTCTCTGTAGTGAGCTAGCATATCAACTGTAACATCTAACCTCAAAACGAAAAAAAATTTAACTTATATACATTAACAATGTTAAGAAGAATTACTATCAGTGCAGTTTAATATGTTATAACATGTAACCTATTATTTTCTTCATGTTACTAATCCACTTATTATGAATGTATATATGATTTACCTTTAATTATTGTTAAACACTACTAAAGCCACTCGTTTTATCGAGGGATAAAACCAACGAAAAGACGAAAAGTTGTCAGTTATGTAGCATTACTGTCAGTGTATATAAATTAAATTCGAAAAAGAATGAGAATCTTACGATTTGGTAGATGATAGAAGCAATTGTTATGGTCCAAAACCTTCCTGCAAAAGTATCAGCAATGAAAGCTCCAAGTAATGGAGTCAAACTTGCAGTGCCACCAAAGTTTGTAAGAGTATTAGCTGCTTTAGTCAATGGAAGATGGAGCTCATTTGTCAAGTATATTATCATATTTGCACCAAATCCCACCACTGCCAACTTCTCACATATCTCATTTGCTGCAAAAAAAACAAAAAAAACACAAGTTTCACCTTAGTATTCAAGAAAATATACAAAATATGTAGTTCCAAGATTCAAAACATTAATATGTAAGTTGGAAAAAGAAAGAACTAACCAAATATGAAGGGCATGGTAATCATTCCACCCTTCATTTTTCTAGAGGTGTTTTCTTTCTTCTGCATTACTTCCATTTTTGTTAGTTCATGTGTTGTGCTCTAAATGACCTCTAGACTCCACTATTTATAGGATATGACAGAGCTTAAGCTAGGTAAGTAGGTATATTTTATGTCACTATATAGTTTGTTCAGTTTCAAAAATACAAATATGACATAAACCCGTATCTTAAAATTAATATTTTAGATACTCTTGATGAAGACTTATGATGTGTTTTTTTATTTTTTTTATTTTTTACTAAAGCATACCGTCTTATTTCATCTTATATATTGACTGGACATAGAGTTTAAAGAGGAACGAGGTGTGAGCTAATTAATAAGCATAAAGATAATCTTAACATTGTGTATTGTTCGCTTTGGTTGAGCTTTTATGTTTTTTTCAAACGGCCCACACCATTAAGAGTATCACTATACCTCACATGCAGTTTCTTTTTCTTATCAATTTTCAATCTGAGATTTTATTCACACTCCTAACAATCTTCCCCTCGAATGTACTAAGAATTGCACGTCACTCATTACCATGATCCTTGAGCTTATCTGGAGATTCATTGTGTGTCACCCTATCATTCAAGTATTTATGGCCACTGAAGCCCACATGTTTTTTTTTTTTTTTTTTTTTTTGTGTGTGCGTTTGTGTGTTTCCAAACTACGGATGACGGCAGTAAATCAGCCAGTGAGCAAAGGCAGTAAGTCGGGCCTCCATCATCACAATGCCATGGCGCCATTTCCATACTCGTCTCGACGAACCATTGGGTTAGATAACAATTGTTAGGCTAAGTCAATGAACGATACTCTTAATATGGTGTGATACAATCCGTTTTGGGCTAAACGCATACGATTTTTCAAATGGTTTCATACTATTAAGAGTGTCACTACACCTTATATGTAGCTTCTTTTTCTTCTCAACCTCTAATGAGAGACTTTATTCGCAAATTCAGCAAGAACAGACTTCTACCTATACAAAAAGTACGCTTTGAACTCGTAGTCTTAAATATATTATAATATTTCTATGAGTATATAATGGTTAATGGTTTGTCAATAAAAGTAAAATAAGATGTTTAATATTAAAGAGTTTCCAAATTGAAAAAGTATCTTTTTTTAAAAAAAAAACAAATTAAACGGGGCAAATGTCATAAAACTAATACAGATGAAACAGTTAATTCTGTATTGATTATACATTCAATCATAAAATTTGACCAATTGGGCATGCAAGATCATATTTGTTGATTTTAAAAACCTTGTGACGTAAAAATTTGTGTTTGTCTAGTTGTGCAGTTGCGATATGGACATACATGTACAAGTTAATTAATCTTTTTACTTCACATTTTCTAGTTTGTATTATTGGGGGAAGGTAATTAGCAGGACAGATGTTAAGTGCCAGCTTCTATTATTAGAATCAATTTATAATTTTCCCAATTTGGTGCAAGGAGGAGAGGGTTAATCTGGAGTGCAGGTCAAAACAGCACAAACTGTTTATAAGACAACATTTTAGGCAAAACGATTGAACTTATGCACTATGACGGTATGTAACTTTTACATAATCAATAACATATTTTAACTTGTTATAGCATGTTATAATTTATATTATCAAATTACGCTTATATTTTAAAAAGATTCTTTTTTCTATAATTCATGGTGTAAAAAAATAACATACTGCTAGTACAAGAAGTTAAATTATTTGGAAGAATAAGCGAAAAAGAAAAGAAACATGGAAAATGAAATTTTAAAGCATATATATTTAATGATACGATGGGTGAAATTCTTTCAAGCTTAATCAAAGTTCTCGGAATAAAATATTAGAATGAAAAAATGAAAAAAATTCTTGATAGCTAGCGAGTATTTACATTTATTGTACTCTATGCAACTCGTATCTGAATTAATCGAATCAATATGTTCTGAACGCGAAAGAGTTAAATACGAAAAAAAAAGAATAATTAATCGAATTAGTATGTTTTAGATACTCGAAGATTAAAAAGATAAAGGACGTAATAAATGAAACCTAGGAGAGGAAAATCGCAGAGGATTCGAATGTGATAAACAAAGTCAAGACAGATATGTATGCTTCTCTCCACTTGCTCTGGTTTTTACCATTTTATCTCACGCCACAGCTTTCCCACAAATTTTTTGGTACTACTACTATTTTCTCTTTTTTAGTGTTTCTCTTATGTTTTGCTATTTTTCCAATATCACTATCACGGGTGGCAAAAAAGAGCAAAAGAAAAACAAAAAATCACATTCAATCAACCATGCGCAAATCGAAGTTAGTGGGTCTAAATTTTCTCTCATCATTTTTCTTAAAGTGTTTTGAAGCATACAATTTTTCTTACGAATTTTTTCTAGGACGTGCCAAGAGATTGCTTCCTCTTTGTAAATGATTTTTTAATTATTGGAAGGGAAATTTGGAGCAACGGTTAAGCTGTATTCGTGTTATTTACAGGTAATGAGTTCGAACCGTAAAATCAATCACTGATGCTAGCATTATGATAGGTTGTCTATATCACACTCTTTGGATTGCAATCCTTCTTCGGACTTACGTAAACACAAAATACTTTGTACATTGGACCGCTCCGGTAAATAATCTTTTTACAGAATTATGAAGTTCACTCAACTTACTTTTACTTTTTACCGTGATCAATACTTGTTTGGTACGAGAGCATCGTACGACAAAACAGAAGAAAAATAGTAGAAGCCGAAAGGATAAAAGAAAAACATTGGAAAAAATTGTTATGACTTCAACAAACTTCTTTTTGATGAAATCGTCGTCAAAACAATCATTATGAAACAGGATAAGATTAATTAGAGCATTAAGAGAGCATTGACTGTCTCTCTCTTTCGATCGAAAATGATTTTAAAGTATAGAAAGCATATCAAACGTAGTAACTAAAATTCTAACAGATATTGAGAAAAAATAGGTCAATATGGATATTTGTTACGCAAATAGTCAGTCAGATTTACTGTTTACTTTTTTTAATTGGTATACACTGATTATACATAGTTATACTAATATTGTACATAAAATTACACATATGTTATATATTCCGGTTATTTTTAATTTAAGAGATTATGTAGACGATTATTTGAGTTATCTTCTTTCTATAAAATAAAACAAAGTTTCAAATTAATTTATCAGAATAAACTTTGAATTAAAACCCACTTGTGAATTAAAACACTAAAATAGGTTATTTTTAGTGTTTTACAACTATGACCAAATCCAAGTCTTATTCATAGTTCAATCTAGAAGGAAAAAAAAGGACTATTACCAAAGCATGCAAGAAAGCCAATTACCAACTATGGAATTATGATCTAATTTTAGGATGATGACAAAGACAACATGATTTGAATGTTCACTTTTTGAGCACTAAATCTCTCACAAAAAAGAGAAATTCAAAACCAACTTAAACAGTATATCATTTTATGCAGATCATTTCAATAGTTTCATGATAATGTTTGAAATCTAGATAAGGATTCGAAGTGTTCAAACATGTGAATTTCTGCTAAGGATCAAGAGTGGCATTATTCGTATTTCAGCCTCTTTTGACCGAGGTGGATTTAGGATTTAAATTATATGAGTTCAGATTCGTAATTTTATTATATTTTATTTAATTTAATGGATTCAAAATTTATTATGGCAAAAATACAGGGTATGAGCGAAAGTTATGGCTTTAGTTGAACCCATAGCTTCTACACTAGATACGTCTTTGCATGCAGAGGCGGATCCATGATTTAAACTCTATGGATTTAACTTTTAAGATTTTTAAAATTAAACCCATTATATTCTTAAGGTTATGGGTTCAAATCTATTATTTTTGTAGTTTTAATAAATGTTTACACATAAATTTTTATCCATGGGTTCAATTGAACCCTCGTAACTACCATACTACATCCGTCCCCTGTCTGCATGTAGATGCAGAGTCGGTATTTGAACTGTATGTGTGTTGGATTTAGAATCACGACTTTAAGCGTTTATGATCGAATTTTAAATTTAATATTTGTACATATTTAATAAATTTTTTTAATACAGATTGGATCGAACTCGTGGATAATAGATTTACTGAAACTCAACATTTTCTATACGAAATATAATTTTTTGTGAAAATTTACGAATATTTCAGCAAATATTCGATCTGAATTTATAATT
The DNA here is from genome assembly GCA_002018475.1 of Nicotiana obtusifolia. Lineage (NCBI taxonomy): Eukaryota > Viridiplantae > Streptophyta > Magnoliopsida > Solanales > Solanaceae > Nicotiana > Nicotiana obtusifolia. The sequence goes on along the minus strand of MCJB01006069.1, from coordinate 107,885 downwards.
TAAGAATATAAAATAAATTCATTACTAAAATTTTTAGAGATCAAACTCATTACGTTTAAATCCAAAATATGTTTCTATTGAGTTGTTTCTCTCTTTTGTTTTTTGTTTTTTCCTCTTTTGAGTGGGTAAGTAATAGACAATATCTGCAGCCATTGTATGATGTAAAATGCATCCCATTAAGATTTTTGTGGTATATAACTGCTAAATTGACGTAAGAGATGACATAACTATTTTAGAAACCATTTTAAACCTATCCAAAATAATATTGTGTGTGTACAAAGCCATGGCTATATTTGGATTTTGCACCAGGAATTAATTTAATGGTTTGTAACAATGACACGTGTCTAGTATGTTGGCAAGTCTTTTTTGAGTAGTGGGGATAGGAAGATATCACTGTATAAAGTGGTCTTCTTTTTTGGACATTTAGATTGGTCTTGGTAGGACTGAATTTTAAGACAAGAGGCACGAATTAATATATAATAATAATTAAATTAAATAATAAATATTAATATATATTTAATATATAACAAACAACTTATACATAATATATGGTGTAAACGTTATTATTACAATTGCATTCGATGAATTATTATGTTTTGAAACGATTAATGATCGTATCATTAGGTACTATAAACACTTAGTCCAAGAAACGGACTCCTAGCTGTCATAATCACACGATAAATCAATCATATATATACACCTTAAACTAATTAAATTAGTTGGACTTAATTATATATATAATTATATACAGATAATCTATTAGTCCATCATATTCAAGTTCATCTATTTCTAATATTCGCAAGTTTATCGTTTAATAATTAGGAGTTTTACAAAACTAAAGTTCTCTAAATGTCACACTTATGCTTTCGCTAATTAGTACATAAGTCTACTTCTCTGGAAACGAATGTGATTGTAATTATAACAGCTAAGCCTTAGACACTACCTTAAATTTAGATTCAATAATATATATGATAGATCATGTTTACCTATTTTAGTAACATGAGAATTGAATATTATAATTCATAGAAATTCCTAAATTTTGTTCTAGATGGATGTTGTACAAATAGTAAGTACCTACTATAATCGCCAACCGTTCAACTCAAATACATAATCTGTTTCTTTTTCACTCATATATAATAAGTGCATGAAAACTAAAAAGTATAGTGCGAGTAGCTCGTGACACTGTCACTACGTCAAAAAATTATATTGTGTAGTTCACTAATTTTTTTTTTGTCTATAAATATTATTGAATTCCATTAATATTATCGTATATTTACTTCTTTTTATTTTGAATCTCCTTAGTAACTAAATCTCTTTTTGTCTATAAATATTCTGTCTCTGCCACTACGTGTAACAATTAACAATTAGACACATCTAATGTGTTGGCGAATCTTTCTTGATTTTTGCAGCAAAACAAGCCTATCTTGATACATATATACCACAATAGTTGGCAAGGGGACTTTTCTGTTCACCCAAAAGGAATACCTAATTTCAAACTTAGCTATCTTAGGCTAAAGATCACTGATTAAAGTGGTCATCTGTTAGGACCTTAAGTTGGACTTGGTCCAAGAAATGGACTCATAACATGTCACAAAACCCCACCTTTTAATTGTAATAGTATGTTCAAATATGACATAATATATACCTACTTCAATAACATCGTATCGCATATTATTACGTTCATATATCATACAAAGTCTCACATTTGTCGTCCGATATACTAATGTTGTTCACTTAATACATCACATGATGCGGCCTAATGGATTGAAAATTATGAGATTTTAAGTTCAAATTTTAACGAAGGAAAGCACATTAGGTAATTTCTTTCTATCTATCCAAAATATAATAGATAGACTTATCCGGCACCTATGCCGGAGGAAGTTAACAAATACCTCATACAATTAATTAAGATACGTATAAATTTACTCAGACATCACTACTATTATAAATAAATATATGTCACATGATCACACATTCCGCTAGAGTACATATAGCTTTTTCAATTCATGTTAAGTGCATGAAGGTATAAAGTGGATTCTGACACCGACTTAATCAAAATGATAACCTAGCTAGTATGTCACTAAAGTTATTGAACATGTGAGAACCAGTCACTCGTGGGACACCCAAGATATTCAATATACTTTATATACCTCTAAAACATATTATTTTATTTGTAATTTTTTGACGAAGAATGATCAGTTGACAACCTTTATCACCATGTGGCTTTGTCACTGGCCCCACTAAAAGCAGATCTATTGAATTAAACGCAAAACTATAGAAGCAATGATTTTCGACTCGAATTTTGTGCCCATATGAAAAGAATAAGTAACAATAAAGTTCGATATATATTTCAGACAACTCACGCTTTCAACTCAGCATTTGCATCATATCGTTTGAATTCTAAAATCACCACTAATATGGAGTAGCACAAGGAGTCGAAATTTTTCGCAAACATTCTCATGAGAACTCTATCGATAATTTAACATTTTCGATAAATATATATGGGGAACAGTTATCGACGAATACATTTTCTACTAATTACATTAAAAAAAAAAAAAAACATGAAAAATACGTGTGTTTCTAATAGTTGCTACTATTTTGGAATTGAATATGACTTTACAAGTGGCACGTATAGCCTCCCCAAAACTTTGGGTCTCTTATATATCCTTATAGTAAGACAATTTGCTAGGGCAAAGAAAATACGTTAAAGTTTTCATGGTCCAGAACCAAGAAAATGATTGAAGCAGGCTTGCCAGAAAGTTAGTATTCTTTTTGGAATGTGAAATCTTGATTAGAAAACGACTTTAGGTTTTTAACTTCAATATTATGTCATCACAATCTACTAAACTCCTTAATTATTTATCTTTTTTGGTTCCCCACCTTGTATTCTATACCGCATTCGAAACTCGACCAAATTTAGATTTGTACAGGGAAGTGTTAACTTAAACTTTATATATATCAAGACCTTGAACATGATAATCTTACACATAATTGTTATAAAAATCATACTTGATGCGAATGCCATTATCGCAAAGCGAAAGCATTTATTGAAATTGATTTTTACCTCTTAGCCCTAGCCTTATGTTACCACAAGCGTCAGTGATGGAATTATATATAGAGATTTAAATATAATGTGGTACGTCCATCAAGTAACCAATCGGATGGGTTATATTTGATCAGTAATTAAATATTTGTTACGGGCTTTTATTATATTGGTCATACACATAATAGGAAAAAGTCTAACATGAAATCCCACATTGGAGTAAAGTGCTTCATAATATAGGCGAACCCGAAACATCTAATTAAAGATGTATTGAGTATTTACCATTGCTCCACAACCTTTATTTATCTGTGTTTACTTTAAATATTATGTTATAGTCAGCAGCCGACATACTATAAATGATTTTTCAGTGAAAAAATTCCAACCATATGGAAATATTAGTAAAGTAAAAAAATGATTAACTGGATTAAGACTTGATTTATTAATTATTCCATCCAACAAAAGATTGAAGTCATTGTCTGGGCTGAAAATAATTGAGGAGCTGCTTACACACTATAGGTAGGCAAAAGATTCATTGTACAACTATTATTATTAAGATTTTCCCATCCTAATTCATCCCAAAACCTCTTTTTGTTACACTCATAATGATAACTTGTTTGATTGTGTTGGGATGTAAAGAGTAACGGAAGGTGACAGTTGTGAATGTAACAACTTAGAGGGTGAGAAGAGAGTTAGGTAATAGCTGTACACTTTTAGCCTAGTTAGTTAAGTTGGTTAGTTGAGAGATTAAGTTAATAAATAATCTCGTGTACATCTCATATAGCTTAGGTTCCGTAAATGATTTGCTTAGCTTTCATTCAATTCAATTTGGGTTCTTCTAGAACTATCTTCCTCCTCTTCTTCGATACAGTCTGAAGCTTCATTCTCACATTTTAATGGTGAGATTTAACATGGTATCTGAGCTTGAGTAGATCGATTAGACTTGGAGTTCGTTATTAGTTTTCTAATTTTGAAGAAATTGATTTTGTTTGATCGAAAGTAGTCAATTGTTTTCTAGAATTTTTGAAGCTCAAATGGCGATTCTGGACATTGATAACCCCAGGCATCCACTGTTTTTACAGCTCTCAGACAATCATCTCGATTCAGCTAAAAGGAATTGAGAACTATTCAGTTTGGAGCAAAGCGATGGGGATTGCATTGCGAACAAAGCAAAAACTAGAGTTCATTGACGGAACTTGTATAAAGTTTCAATTCACTGAAGATTTAGGAGAGGTGTGGGAGCGAGTCAATGCAACAGTCCTGACATGGATCATGAACATATTTTAACTAGAATTAATTACTGGAATCACCGATGATGCTCATGAAGTTTGGTTGGATCTAGAGGATCGTTTCAGGTTAACGATTCTAGAGTCTACAACCTTCAACGAGAGATAGCCACAATTTCTCAAGGTACCTCTAGCATTTATGTTTATCATTCAAGGTTGAAATCACTGTGGGATGAATATGGCTCTCTAATACCTTCACGCCCTGTAACTGTTGGAACGAGGGACTTTATTGAACATCTAGAAGAGCAGAAGCTTTTTCAAAATTTAATGAGATTAGATGAGTCTTATGGAGCTATTAAAAGTTAAATTTTATTGCAATCTCCACCACCCTCAGTAATTCGTGCCTTTGCAATGTTAATAAATGAGGAAAATTAGAGGAAGGTCTGTATGTCTAATTCCCAAGTTGATTAGGCAAATGATATGAATGATTTCACAGCATTCATGAATGCCAGGGACGATCCAATAAAGTTTAAGAAACTTAATAACTTGTACTGCAAGTATTGTCGATGCAAGTGTTATACAAAAGAAACTTGTTATAAACTACATGATATCTATCGGGCTTTAAGGGAAAAAGGTATCAGCAGTACAGGCAAGCAAATGCAGTTGTGAATGACAACAGTCATAGACAAGAGAATATCATGACCAAAGGCAAGGTTGAGATGCCTCAAGGAATGGCTAATTTCTTCACTAAGGAGCAATATGGCCAGTTGTTAAACAAGAAGAAGGTAGAGGATCACATGGCTAATATGGCAGGTAATGATGTTTCACAATCTTTGAAAAATTGCAAAGGTCCTTGGATTATAGATATTAGAGCAACTGATCCTATGATTTTGTCACACCTCCTTTTTACAGGAAAAAGAAGTTTTTCAATTTAAGTGACACTATTTGAAATAAGATTGATTTTATTTTATTTTTTCAAAGTCGCCACTTGAAATTATTTACTTCCGTTGTCAAGTCACCATTTATTTTAAATCTCAAATCAAGAAAATTTTTGACTCAGTATATATCTACGAAACACAAAAGACCTGGGTAAGGAATTCTGTTAACTCAGGAGAAGGTATTAGGCTCCTGGATTTCGTGATTTAAGCACGGTCGCTTAACAATTAATACTTCACTTAATTAATCTATTATTACCTGTTTTAAAAGTATTGTGCATCTCTATCTTTTTACCGGTTTTAATATGTATGGAATTATTTAAGACAAGTTATGATACCGTAAACTTATTATTTTATACACATCGCAAATTGCGCCGCGTGAAACACACCCGTGATTTACCACATGTTTAATATTATTATTGTTTGAAGTTATAAAATCAAGTCAGGCAAGAGTGCACTCGAATTTGGGATTAAATTACTAGATTAAAATTGATGAAAAAACTCAAAGTGGGCCTGCAAACAACGTATGGGCCTGGCAATATCTGTGGTGACCAGGCCCTGATTAGCCTTCATGGCCAAGGGCTAAACCCATTATTTGTTAACCCGTCGTAGAATGGGCCACTTATCTTTTATCAATCCAATGAGATGAAATTCTAATTTTAAGGCTATTAGCGCAAGTAAAACTCAATGTGCAGGGCTAATTACACAATCATCCAGAACATCTATTACTTCAATCAATTCGAATAAGCACATAAAATTTACAATTTAGTACGATTAAATCTATAAAATATTCCATCGATTTCAGCTATCACTTTTAAACTTGCAGATCTCCTAGTTCATTTCAACCTATATTTACCTTTGTAAATACAACATCATGATGCCCTACAGTGACTTTGTGTGGATCTGAGTTCCTCAATTTACAATTGTGACCAACTGGTGGTCAAAATCGCCAATTGATTGATCTCTAGCAGCAATCGAATTTTAGAGTAACGCACAAATATACTTCAAATCTAATAGGCAAATAGGCATGATTCAAATGAGTAACTAATACATATTAACTTAAATTAGAAATTAATGAGCAAAGACTAATTAGCATCATGAATTAGAGATAAAACAACAAATTTATGTGGCCACACATAATGTTGCTTGATTAAACAAGTTCTTAATTCACTAAACAACATAAAAGAGTTACAAGGAAGTATGAAATATACCTAGCAATAGAAATGAAATATTGACCAAATAAAAGGTCTGAAGGTAGTATGATAGAGCACAATTTCAGTGAAATCAACAAAATCCACAACACTTCAAATCAACAGCCCAGTTTATGAACCCAGCGAATGGAAACAAATAACAGCAGAATCAAATAGGACTGAAATCTCTTTTCTACCAGCTTTCACTGTTTTCTCTTCTTCTTTTTTTTGAAAATTCTGTATTCTAGATCTGAAATTCAGATTTTGAATTTAGAGAGTTGTTTTTTGCTTTTTGAGAATGAGCTGTGCGTGAATCTCTAATCTGGAGTAAAAATGCAGATGAGAATGAAATAGAGATGAGTGAATGAGTGAAGGGAAGCAGAATTTTGTGTGAGAAATGTAGAGTGTTTGTGATGAGAGAATGAAAAATTTGTATAAGAGTGAGTGCAGAATGACTAGCATGAAAAATGGGGAATGTGTGAGGGAAAGGGAATCTTTTATAACTGAATGCCAACTATTTCTGCATTTATTTCCTTTTCTTTACCTCCCCTTCTTTTCTATTTTTGCTTTTTAGTCCTTAACACCTGGCCATTTCTTAGTTTTCCTTTGCAATTTAGTCCTTTTATATACTTTCCTAGAGAATTCTAAAAGATTCTCCTAACTAAATCCTAAAAAACAAAACCTTTTAGACCCCCTGCTGATTGCTTATGACCGGAATTACATGCGTGAGCCTCAAGCTATGTAAAGAGAATTAAAACAAATCTAATATACGACTAAACTAGCTATTATGCAATTTAGCTGCTATTTTGGTCATGTTAACATTAATAAATCTAATTATTATGTAAATACATGAAAATTACTGATTACCTGAATAAACTAACAAGGTGAATCATCAATTAATTGACTAACAAACAGAAAAAAAAAACAAATAGAGAAGAAGAGGAGAAGAATACCATCTTGAAATCCAAATCAGTCAGTTAGAGATGTCAGGGAAGTTGGGCGGAACTCCGGTGGCCATGCGGTTAATTCGAAATCATCATCAATCGATTGCTTTTATCAAGAGCAACCGACTGAAGTCGATTTATAAATCAACAAACTCAAAATGGAGGAAAAGACGAATTAAATTTTCTGAGAAATCTCATATCCAGAAATTAGAAAAATTCGTGAGGATTTCATAGACGAGATTAAGGGTCTTAGAAAGAGGAGGGTATGGGGATTGTTTGGTGAAGATTTGGAGCCGTTGGAGGCTGTCCGTCGCGGTAAGGCGATTCCAGCGGCGGAATAGGGCGGACAACAATGGGGGTAAGAGAGAGAGGAGAAGGGCATCCTTTGGGGTGGGCAAGGTCATTAGGATAGTTTTAAGAGATGGCTCGGGCAGTTCTGAACCGTCAGATTATGTTCAGCGAATGGTGGAGATAGAATAACGCCAAACAGCGTCATTTAGACATCAAGAAGCTGGGCCTGATTTATGGACTGGGTTTGGGCTGGGGCGATATGAACGGGGCTGCTGAAGTGTTTGGCCCATTTTGAACACAACAACCCTATTTTCCTTTTCTATCTTCCTTCAATTTGATTTTCAGATTTAACCATTTTTATTTTATACTCGTAATTCAAACTAATTTTCACAATTAACCTAAACACCTATTTTAGTCTAGCAATTAACTAATTGATTAACTAACAATGTGGGCTAATGAAAGAAATTACTAATTTAAACCTAAAAGCTAAAATGCAAAATGACTACTGTATTTTTGTGATTTTCGTTTGACATTGCATTTAATAATGTAATCAAATCCTAAAAATGCAATTAGAATCTAAGGATGTAATGAATGAAAGATTAAAAATATTTTGATAATTTTTTTTATTTAACGTAATTCTAATTACGAAAATGCAACTATAGGGCGTAAAAATGCAAACAAAAAATAGAGAAAAATCTTAAAAAATTCTAAACTAATTATAAAAAATAATTTTTTTGGGGATTTCTAGGAGTAATTTAAGTTAGGGTAAAAATTAGGTGCTCACAGCTGTCCCTCTTTGCTCGAGAATATGAAGAGTTTTCGGGCAAAGATAAAGTGAGCAATTATGAACAATTTTTGGTTGTTCGATACTCTATAGAAAGCATTTTGAAAAAGTTTAAACAAATCTTGCTTCCAAGGTTGCCTACATATCCTTGGCCATAAAGGAATCAGGTCGAGAACTGAACCTTGATGCTTGCCAGCTGCAGGTGCTATTTCATTTTTCTACAACTTCTTCTGATCAAAACAGGAGATACAACGCTCGTGACTTCAGTCATGTCTTGAGCAGTCCACATATTTTCCACCGCTTCTGCATTTTGGATTCACTTATTTTTTTTCTTTTCTTTTCTTTATTCTGGGTTGATGCTTCTTTCTTTTGGTCATCTTGAACCCTGTGCCTCGAGGTAAAACCTGCTCAGACACCAAAACAAACAAACGAACGAAATTTTTCTGCCTCAATTTTCTCTAGAAAAATTTCATGAGTTATTGTAACAAAATTCTAAACTGCTTTTTTTAAAAGCAAAAAAGTGTTGGGAATGGTGTACCCTGAAGAGATCATGATGATGATGATTTTTGTTTTATTTTTTGAGATGATGATTCCTTATTGTCAAATGATATCTCAACTAAGGATTGGTGTACCTTATGTTGGAGAAATGCGAAGAGAGAATGATGTATGCTATATTAACAATAATACAAGGGAGTGGTATACCATGCATTTAAGCTCTATCAACAAAGATGTCAGGGAGTGGTGTACCCAGCGTTTAAGTTCAATCAACTAGGGAGTGGTGTACCCTATGTTGGAAAACACAACTAGAAATTAGTGTACCCTATACTAGTAGGGAGACTCGGGAGTAGTGTACCCTATATCTAAAACATTATCAACTAGGGAGTGGTGTACCCTATGTTAGAAAATGCAGCTAGGGATTGGTGTACCCTATACTACCATGATTTTGAAGTTTCTTTTCCTTTTCCTTTTTTTTTTATATTTAGAGAATGAGTAAAATGCGGGAAAGAATTTTGAGAAGACTTCCCTTTTTTGAGAGTTTTTGCTTTTGTAGAGCTGTTTTTAGTCTCTGCGCGATTTAAATAGGGTGACTGGGTTAAAACATGTGAAATTTGTTTAAACATTGACCATAAAATATTAATTTTGCAAAACTCAAGTCAAAACAAACACGACTATTTTTGCAAATACGACCCTCCAGCACTTCGGAAAGGAAGCTTTTAGGGTTGTGCTTGCTAAGTGGCCTAAAATTTGGAAAAAGGACCATAGGTGGCTATTCTTGCAAAAACGGTCTCGGCGTCCTGACAGGATATTTCTGGCTGTTTGGACAAAAACGGTATCACCTGACTTTATTTTCAACAATTTTACTGCATTTCATATTTTTGGTTATTTTTGCATAAGCGGGGCCGACCCGATGAAGGTTGCATATTTATCTCACATCTGGTGAGAATCAGACCTATGTAGTTTGTACGTTTTGACAAAACAAGAAAAACTTGACTTTTGAAAATATTGGGTCATCATTTTTGTACCAATCTCTTAAAAATTCGACAAAGTTTCAAGATTTTTCAGAAATCGGGCATATTTTCTCACTCCTGGTTTTTCTTGATTTTCTTTTCCTGTTCTAGAAGCCAGTCAATATGCAAGCCGAAACAAATAAATGCGCAAGTAGCACGTAAAATGTATCAGGATGGTCTTTTAATTTGGGTACACCTGTCCTAGACGGACCCAAACCCTTGTGTTGAGTCCCCAAAGTCAAATGCACGTGATGCAAACAAGCGTACCTACTGGGGATTTGGCATGAGGCTATGTTATTCTAGGTTTAAATCCTGGGGTGTGTTGTTCTAGACCTGACTTACCCGAGCGGACAACTCGAGCCGAGGGGACAATGTATAGGTAGCCAAAAGGCCATCCGGCTTTGTAACTGGTCAAATCCTCATTCTAAAATTAGGGATATGACACTCTAACAGAAAAGAAGACACATCAGTGTGTGCTTCCTAGAAGATTTAGAAGACTCAGAGAGAAGAAGGATGGAGTAATAGTTTATATACAGTTCACAGCAATATCAAAGCGATGAAAAGTGAAAATTAGCACATTATGCTCAAACAAGTAATATCAGTCAATCACAAGTAGCCAAAACCAGAGATTTTGGGTTCGTTCCCCAACAGAGTCGCCAGAGCTGTCACACCTTATTTTTTACGGAAAAATGAGTTTTTTTAATTTAAGTGACATTATTTGAAAAGGGATTGATTTTATTTTATTTTTCAGAGTCGCCACTTGAAATAATTTACTTCTGGTGCTTCAAGTCATCATTTATTTTAAATCCCAAATCAAGAAAATTTTTGACTCCGTATAAGTCTGCGAAACACAGAAGACCTGGGTAAGGAATTCTGTTAACCCGAGAGAAGGTATTAGGCATTCCCGGATTTTATGATTTTGGCATGGTCGCTTAACAATTAATACTTGACTTAATTAACTGATTATTGCCCGTTTTCAAACTATTGTGTATTTCTACCTTTTTAACCACTTTTAAATATATTTAAACCGCTTATAGTATTTAAGAAATTATTTAAAACAAGTTACGATGTTGTACACTTGTTGTTTTATACAAATTACAAATCACGCCGCGTGAAATGTACCCGCAATTTACGACATGTATAATTTTATTATTGTTTGAAGTTGTAAAATCAAGTTTGGAATTAAATATATCATGACTATGCAACGGGAGCTGTACCCATAGTCACAGTAATTTATTATTGATCACGCCTAAAGCAAACTACGAATGTTCAAAGATTGTTGATTCTCTGAGATTTAAGATTATTGCGGAAGTCCAAGAGTGATGGAAAAGCAACAATGTGGCATAGTATTTTTTTTTTCTTCTATCGTTTTTGAAAATATTGATAGGGTAATTACAAGAGCACTAATGATGAATATATATCATCTGCATAATGATGGAAAACAATCTAACACCATACGTTTGCATCTAGAGCCTTCATGTGTTTTAAATTATTAAGGGTAGCTGAAACTAAGCAAATATGAGTGGTTATATCTATAAACAAGTTGGGTTAATTCAAACAACTTGTTGGTGCTTTCCAAAAGAATAATACATTTTGCATGTAAACTACTAGATTAAAACTGATAAGAAAGCTCAAAGTGGGCCTGCAAACAACGAATGGGCTTGGCAATATCTATGGTGACTAGGCGATGATTAGCCTTCATGGCCAAGCGCTAAACCCACTAGTTGTTAACCTGTTGTAGAATGGCCACTTAACTTTCCCCAAGCCGATGAGATGAAATTTTAGTTTTCAGGCTATTAGCGCAAGTAAAACTCAATCTGCAGGGTACGATTGAATCTACAAAATATTCCATCGATTTTAGCTATCACTTTTAAATTTACAGATCTCCTAGTTCATTTCAACCTATGTTTTTCTTTGTAAACACAGCATCATGATGCCCTATAGTGACTTAGTGTGGACCTGAGTTCCTCAATTTACAATTATGACCAACTAGTGGTCAAAATCGCCAATCGACTGATCTCCAGCAGCAACCAAATTTCAGAGTAACGCACAAACATACTTCAAATCTTATCGGCAAATAGGCATAATTCAAATGAGTAACTTATACATATTAACTAGAAATTAATGAGCAAGGACTTAACATCATGAATTAGAGATAAAACAATAAATTTATATGGTCACACAGAATGTAGCATGATTAAACAAGTTTTTCATTCACTGAGGAGCATAAAAGAGATACGAGGAAGCATGAAACATACCTAGCAATAGAAATAAAATATTGACCAAATAAAAGGTCTGAAGGCAATATGATAGAGCACAACTTTAGTGAAATCAACAAAATTCACTGCACTTCAAATCGACAGTCCAATTTATGAACCCAGCAAATGAAAACAAATAGCAGCAGAATCAAACAGGACCGAAATCTCTTTTCCACCAGCTTTTTTTGTTTTTTCTTCTTTTTTTTTAATGAAAATTCCATATTCTAGATCTAAAATTCAGATTTTGAATTTAGAGAATTGTTTTTTTCTTTTTGAGAATGAGGTGTGCGTGAGTCTCTATTTTGGACTGAAAATACAGATGATAATGAATAGAGATAAGTGAATGAGTGAAGGAAAGTTGGACAGAACTCCGGTGGCCATGCCGGTTAATTCGAAATCATCATCAATCGATTGCTCTTATCAAGAGCAATTGAATGAGGTCGATTTCTAAATCAACAAACTCAAAATGGAGGAAAAGGCAAATTAAATTTTCTGAGATATCTCAAATCTAAAAGTTGGAAAAATCTGTAGGGATTTCATATACGAGATTAAGGGTCTTAGAAAGAGAAGGGGATGGGGATTGTTTGGTGAAGATTTGGAGCCGTTTGAAGGCTGTTTGCTATCGTGAGGCAATTTCCGGCGGAAGAATAGGGCAGACAACAGTAAGAGTAAGAGAGAGAGGAGAAGGGCGGTCTTTGTGGTGGGTTAAGGTCATTCTGACAGTTTTAAGATATGGCTTGGGTAGTTCCGGATCGCCAGACTATGATCAACAAACGGCAGAGATAGAATAACGCCAAACGGCATCGTTTGGACATCAATGAAGCTGGACCAAATTTATGGACTAACATTTGGGTTCCATATAGAGTTTATGCACATAATGGAAATAGATATTTACTAACACTTGTAGATAATCATTCTAAGATGATTTGGTATTTGTAGCGAAATTGAAAAGTGACACTATTGTCTTATTAAGATCCTTTTTTAAACTAGTGTATGTGCAGTTTGGAAAAGCTGTTAAAATGCTAAGAACTGATAATGGTGTAGAGTTTATTAGCAAGGAATGTAAAGACTTCTTTGCAGGTTGTGGTGTTATACATCAAAGCATCTGTCCACACACTCCACAACAAAATAGAGTGGTAGAAAGGAGACATGGGCACACCTTAGAGGTTGCAAGGGCTTTGAGATTTCAAGGGAGTATCCCATTGCATTTCTGGGGAGAGTATGTGCTGAGGGCAATTTGCATTATCAATAGAGTACCATCCTCAATCTTAGGTGGCAAGTCTCCATATGAGGTCTTTCATAAGACCAAGCCAAGCTTGCTTCATTTGAGGACCATGGGTTGCCTATGTTATGCAACAGTCACAGAAAAGGTTGATAAGTTTTCACCTAGGGCAATTGTTGTAGTTTACATGGGATATTCAATATACTAGAAAGTTTACAAGTTGTATGATCTCCAGGGGAAGAAGTTCTTTATGAGCAGAGATGTAACCTTCAAAGAAGACATCTTTCCATTTTAATCAATGAAGAAAACTATAGATTCTCCATTGTTTCTGGAATTGCAGGATAATCAGATAGTTGATCAAGCCAGTCCTACTCAAGTGGAAGCTCAACATGTGAAGGAGGTTGCTGAAGCACATATTGCAGCTAACATACCTGAATTACCACATAAGAATCAATATATGTCACAAATTGAGCAAACTAATGACAATGAAGTAGTAGTAGATGATGATCAAGTTTCTGATGTTCAGCGGCATATTGCAGAAGCAGAACTATAGCCTAGGAGATCTTCAAGAGACTCTAGGCCTCCCACATGGCTGAAAGATTATGTTTGTCCAGGCAAAGGAAGTTCATCCTTTAATTGTGTGTACCCTATGTCCAATTACTTGATCTATTCTTCTATTTCAAAAGGCTATAAGTCTTTCTTAGCTGCTATATCAGAGATAGAACCTACATTTTATGTGGAGGCTATGAAAGATCCTAGATGGATTGAGACCATGAAGACAGAAGTTGATGCTCTTGTTCTGAATAATACATGGGATATAGTTGATATACCTAAGGGGAAGGTTCCCATCGGATGTAGATAGGTGTATAAGATCAAATACAAATCAAATGGAGAGGTGAAAATGTTCAAAGTTAGGCTGGTTGAAAAGGGTTACAGCCAACAAGAAGGTCTAAATTATCAGGAAACTTTTTCTCCAGTAGTGAAGATGGTTACAGTAAGAACAGTTGTTGCTTTGGCTGCTATTAACCAGTGGAAACTTTACCAAATGGATGTCTATAATGCATTTCTTTAGGGTGACTTAGAAGAGGAGGTATACATGCAACTCTCACTTGGTTTTGGTAGTCAAGGGGGAAACAAGGCTTGTAAACTACTGAAATCATTATATAGGCTTAAAAAAGCATCAAGGCAATGGAACTTGAAGCTTACAGAAGCTCTTTTATAGGCAGGTTCCTTACAAAGAAAACATGATCACTCTCTTTTCACTCTGAGAAATCACAGTGGACTTGTCATCATTCTTGTCTATGTTGAAGATCTTCTCATCACAAGGGATGATAAAACTTTGATACGAGGAGCTAAAACTACATTTCACAAGGCTTTTAAGATCAAAGACTTAAGGTCATTGAAGTACTTCTTTGGGATAGAAGTAAGTATATCTTAGAAAGGCATATTGTTGTGTCAAAGGAAGTATGTTGTTGAGCTCATAACTATATTGGGATTGACAGAATCAAAGCCAGCTGTAACACCAATGGAACAAAATAGAAAGCTAACAACTGTAGAATATGATGCACATTGTGATCTGAATGATGATCTACAACTTACTGATGTGAAAGGATATCAAAGTCTCATAGGCAAACTTCTCTACTTAAGATTGACCATGCCTGATATTGCTTATACAATGCATACTTTGAGTCAATTTATGCAAGCACCTAAGAGGTCTCATCTAGAGGCAGCATACAGGTTGGTGAGGTACATTAAAAGTGAGCCAGGTCTAAGCATTCTTATGAGTGCAAATGGTGACATGACATTGAAAGCATACAATGATGCAGATTGGGCCAGCTGCCCAAATTCAAGGAAATCGGTGACAGGGTATTTGGTGAAGTTTGGTGATCGTTGATATCATAGAAATCGAAGAAACAGAATACAGTTGCAAGGAGTTCAGCAGAGTTAGAGTATAGAAGTATGGCATTGACAGTTTCTGAGTTGATCTGGTTATTGGAGTGTTCAAAGAGCTAGGAGTTGCAGTTTATACCCCTATTCAGTTATTCACAGACAGCAAGGCAGCAATGCAAATAGTCATTAATCCTGTATTCTATTAACGCACCAAGCACATAAAGATAGACTAACACTTTATAAGGAAAAAGGTGCAATAAGGACTAATTCATCCTGTGTATGTTCCAACAGAAGATCAAGAGGCAAATATATTAACCAAAGGACTTGGAAGTATGCATCATCATCATTTACTGTCCAAGCTAAATGTTTTGAACACCTTTACAACACCTAGCTTGAAAGGGGGTGTTGAGATGTTAAGAGTGACAGAAGGTGACAGTTGTGAGTGTAACAACTTAGAGGGTAAGAAGAGAGTTAGGTGACAGCTATACACTCTTAGCCTAGTTAGTTAAGTTGGTTAGTTGAGAAATTAAGTTAATAAATAGTCACGTGTACGGTTCATATAGCTTAGCTTTTGTAAATGATTTGATTAGCTTTCATTCAATTCAATTTGGGTTCCTTCTAAAACTATCTTCGTCCTCTTCTTCGATACAGTCTGAAGCTTCAATCTTATTTCAATGGTGAGAATTAACAGAACTATTAGTAAATACTTATTGGCGCTCGATATCTACATCAATTAAACAATTTAACCTGAATACTAAAAATTTAAGTGAAATATAATACATATCACTTAGTCATGATTAAGTTAATATATCTTATATTTATTAATTTAATATAAACATTAGAGAGAATAATTTTGTACGTAAATTATAGGTAAGCACAACTATATATATATATATATATATATATATATATAAAACTATGAGCCTTCTTTAGGTTGTGACTATCTTATTGCACTATACTTCAACCTAAAATCGTGGATTGCTTTGGTACAGTATTTAAATATTTCAGTTTGATATCTTCATATTTGATTTCTTAAAATACTATATCACACTATCATACTTAATAAAATTATATTCGGTAAAATTCTGATCATTTGACAGAATATTCTCCTGAAGAATGTATTCCTTCCCACTTCATAGAATGGAATACTATAACCTTTTAAAGAGAAAAATATCTATTTATTTTTAACGTGGGGCTTACTATAATTATGATTCTATCAGTTTTATTAATCGTTCCTTAGTTGATGGTTCTTTTTCTAATGAAAGTGAGAATTTAATAAATGTCATGCTGCCAAATATGAAAATTTTGTGAAACAAGTTCTAGCTTACTGCACATAAATCATTAAAGCAACAAGGCATTTGGGAAACTACTCCAAGTTCCCTGTTCCCTATCCTTTTCTGATAATAGATCTATAAATTAGAAAGACATCAATAATGTATTCTATAAGTAATAATACTTCAAACAAATAATAGAAAACTAATCTCAATTCTTTGTCAATGACTATATATGCCGCATTGAATTTGGAATATGTCTAAACCCTTTATGAGTTACCGAACAACTTGGTTCACGAAACATCACGCATTTCGATAATGGTAAAGTTATTTTCATATGACTTATAGGTAATTTATTCGATGAAGACCTGCACTTTAAGAAGAAGTGTACTGTGATGCAAGTATCAAGCTGATTTACGGCTCGAATAAATTACCTATAGGTCATATGAAAATAACTTTACCATTACTCGAGGATACCCCTTCATTTAGAAGCTATCTTAATCGGAAAAAATTACCTGCATTATTAAACAAATGAATATTAAATATATATATTTTATACAGTCAAACATCTCTATAATAGTCTTATTTTCTCCGATATTTTTTTGCTGCTATAGTAAAGTGTTGTTATAGAGGACATATATTACAACATAACATAAAAATCGGTTCCGAACAAAAATTAACTTTTACAGTTAATGGTTGTTACATAGTAATATTGTTATAGATAAGTCTAACTGTATAAACTTTTATCATTTAATTATGGTTGAATAATATAAATTCTAATTTTAATTTGTTACTTTTACACTAGATTTGTATCAATGAGCTATACATTATTAGATTTCCGTATTAATTAATAGGGGGGGTTGGGGC
>MCJB01006069.1:59794-90294 GCA_002018475.1 Nicotiana obtusifolia | reverse complement strand
GGGTTTGTTTCTTCGAATGTTGTTTTCACCTAGACGAACACAGGATTGTACCTTGGAAGAAGTAATCTGCTATCAAGTCGTCTCATTGGCAATAATAAGAGTTTCTCTTAAATAATCAAGCGAATTTTCAACTTCGACGACAAAGCCTCAACTTCGAAGGTCACATTAAGCAAACAAGTTTTCGCGATGTACATAATCTTGCATAATCTTGCTCTGCACATAGCCTCAGGGGCGGATGGAGTGATGTGCCACCGGGTTCGTTTAAACTCCATACTTTTGATGTGGAGCATAAATTTTATATGTAAAAATATTCTAAAATTGCAACAACACATAGGTTTTAACCCATAATCTTAAAAATATAATAGCTTTAATACTAAAAATTTTAAAGGTTAAACTCATAGAATTTAAATTCAGAATACGTCTCTGTATAACCTCGTTAGAGAAAACAGAAAGAATATACGAAATCACCGAAAGTCAAAACTTTTGGGGCCAGGTCGAGGTCAGCCCAAGTTTCCCTAGGCCCAGCTACATTTGGCCCAGTCGTAAATATGGACAAACCTACAAGGAGCTCAAAACATTAAGCTCAAAGGGACCAATTGACAAATATATATATATATATATATATATATATATATATACATATGCAGGCCCACTCAGTGATTGTCAAGGGCAAGCACCTAGATGGAACAGGCTTGTGAGTTGTGACCAACCCAACATTTAGGCCCAATATAATTCACAGAAGCCCATTATTGTGCATAAGCCGTAAGGCCCATAGAATTGC
Source organism: Nicotiana obtusifolia (assembly GCA_002018475.1). Classification (NCBI taxonomy): domain Eukaryota; kingdom Viridiplantae; phylum Streptophyta; class Magnoliopsida; order Solanales; family Solanaceae; genus Nicotiana; species Nicotiana obtusifolia. The sequence goes on along the minus strand of MCJB01006069.1, from coordinate 89,513 downwards.
AATTCATTACGATCTCTATGAAAGAAATTAAAAGAGACTTGTCATTAGTTGCAATTAATATTTTATTCAACATACAATTTACTTATGAAAAACTTAAAATCAATCAATATTTTGTGTTGAAGGGTTGTGCTTTACTTAATAGTATAGATAATATATAATTGTTATCATGGATTAATTTTTTTAAAATTAGATTGAAGTTGTTCAAATGGGAGGGGAGTCTTGACATAAGTTGTGAAGTTATTGCCATGTGATCAGGAGTTCACGTGTACGAACTGTGAAAATAATCTTTTACAAAAATACAGGGAAAGCTGTATAAAATATAAACCCTTTTGAACTTGCTTTTTTTCGGACCTCACTCATAACGAAAAATTAGTACACCAGAATACCTTTTGAAGTTGCGAATAAATAATTTAAATTTCTATCTCTCATTTAATTAATACATTTACCTATCTTGTTGGTTCTGACTCTTTTTTTTTTTTTTTTTTTTTTGCGTGCATTCATTCTCTTTAATATTCATTTTTATCACATTTTAATTTTCAAATTTAGCTCGACTTTTCTTAATTAACTAATTCTAGTTGACCATGAAATTAAATATTAAAAAAAATAATTCTAGAAGGATTAATATATTGCTTTACATCTCAAAAAGTTAGAAGAGCCATTTTAGTTAAAAACATACAATTATACATTGAATTTTATGGCATCTGATTATGTTTTGACTTTAAACTACCAAATTTATCTACTTTGAATTTCGTGTTTGAAGTTCAAATGTATACTAAATAGTGTAATTATTTAACTGATTTTCTGAAACAAATTATATTCCTTCTAATTAACTTTCATAACTCATTACCAATTCAGAATTTTGCTTAAATACATTGTTGGTCCACTAACTCTTAGAGTTAGTTTGAACATAAAAAAATTTCACTTTTTTTAATAATTTTTTTTATTTTTAAAATCAGTATTTGACATAAAAATTTTAATTTTCACTCAAAAATAAATTTTAAAAAAAAATTATTTTTTAAAATTTTAATTCAGATCACTCACAAAACTTGAAAAACAATCCAAAATATATTCATATCCAAACACAACTCTAATTTTCAAAAACTATTATCACTTCAAAAAATTGTACAGAAATTTACTATCTCTCATGTCCAAACGCCCACTTAAGTTATCATCTGAGGGCGAAGATGTTTCGTAACTCTTTCTTCCTTTCAATTTAATCAAATAATAATAGGATATAAAAAGAAAAAAAATAAAAACCTTTACAATATCTTTTCCTAGAGCTATCTGCTACTGTGCGGGTAAAGTTTCGGGTCTCCAAAGAAAATCACCCGACCCAAATCCCAGATCCGAATGATCAAACAACCCATCTAACCCCACATATTCCCCAATAACATAAGCACTATATTGATCCGATTCAACAATTCCCAAATCAAACGGGTCATAACCCGGAATTTCCCCATCAAATCCCAGCAACTCGTTACTGATTTCCGCCGACTCAGTACAAACTTGGGACAACTCAGTTTCCGACTCAGTCGCCGGAGGTAGCCCAAGCTCATCATCTGAAGCTTCCAGAAGATACCCTAACTCCGGCTGAGACTCCCCGGACTCCGACGAAACCCCGGCCATCGCCGGCTCCGGCGAAATTGTGATTTCATCTTCAAAACTTTTCATGAACGACTCGAGATCCTGACTCGAACTGCAAAACTCGGATGGATCATATAAATCGTCTAATAGATCTTCTCTGAGACGCTTTACCTCCGGCGAGTTCATCTCTAACTCGGCCGAGTTATCGCGACCTCGTTTTTTCGAACTCAGTTGATCCATTTTAAGAAAATATAGAAATGGGAAAATTGAATTTAAGTGAGAATTTTGGCGTAAGGATTATAGAATGTAGAAGACAGAAATTACGTTGGATGAGGAGAGGGGAAGAGAAATGGAGAATATTTATATAGTGGGAGGGAGAAAGGTGGGGAGAGTAAGTAATGATGATGATGTTGGCACGTGAGTGGGGTCCACTTGGACATGGGCGTCTTGACCTTTTTTTAATTTATTTTTAAAATTGTTTTCTTCTTTTTTATTTCTTAAACGTGTCCATGATGTGTTTCTAAATTTTTTAAAGCAGCATGAATTTTTTTGAGAATTAAAATAGTCGGTGAAGTGGACGGAAGGAAGCTTTGGAATAACGGTAAATTTGTCTTTGTATAATTTATTAAATTTGAACATGGTAGCAATATTATTATTTGTATTATAATATATTATATACGCTATATTTTTGGAGTATGATTTTTTTTCTGACTGTACGTGATTATAAAATATTTTTGTGTATCGAATTGCCTTTTTCAATAAAAGGAGCCGACGCTTGTGATAGGATGATAAAATATTCGCGACCCTTAATAAAAAGTTGATTCAAAACATTAATAACAATTATCTTTTTATAGAAGTATTGGACCTTGTTACTATGGAAAATCATTACATAGAAATCAGTAAAAAGAAAATTACACAAAAATCCTGGCTTTTTCCTTCATATTTTGGAGTATTAATATTTTTTAAGTTTTTTTGTTTTGTTTAATGAGTCCATGTCTTGCTTTTTCCTCTCTTTTTACTGCAAGTATTGTAATCAAAATTTATTAGCTTGACTATGTTTTTGGTGACATTAGATAAGCTAACAAGGAGGATATGTTGAAAGTTCCTCCTCCTTGAAATTGGAATTCAAGACATTTAGGGCTTGTTTGGCCATAAATTTTTTTCATTTTTTCCGAAAATATTTTATTTTTTTTTCGAAATAAATGTTTGACCATAAAAATTCAATTTCACTTGAAGATGAATTTCGAAATTTTTTAAAATTTAAAAAATTTTAAAAAGTTATTTTATAAATTTTTCAATTCATATTACTGATAAAAATTCAAATCCAAAATTATATTCATGACTAAATACAACTCTAATTTTCAAATATCATTTTCAATTAAACTTTTTTTTTTTCGAAATTTTACAATTCTTATGTTCAAACGTCCACTTGATTTAAGGTGCAAAGATTTTAATAATTATTTACTGGTTTTTCTAAAGAGGTGTGAATTTGAGAATTATATTATGTGGTTAACTAGTTTTGATTTTGAGATTTGGAGTCCGGGGTGGGACTCACAAGACATAGTCAATCACGGCCTCTCTCGTTAGCTTTTAATTGAGTTTTCTCCTTTTTAGGTTAGTACTCAAAGTACATTTGTGGTGAACCTAACGACTTACGTCAAAAAGCGGCCACTAGTATTCTAATGAGAACGTTAAGAATGTCTTTTTTTATTGGATTATTATGGATGTTGTTTTTCGGGTGCCAACTGGATTAGATGCGTGATTGAGAAATCTGTCTATACTTTGTGGTAAGATTGTCTTTTTTTTTTTAATTATTTAATATTCAAAATTTGTTGGTCGATTAATTCAAATTTGTATTATAGATCCACTTAAACAGAATACGTATCTTACCAAGAAATTCAAATTCTCCATTTAAAAGATGTGAACCCTATTAAAAGTGGAGGAATTTAATTCATCCTTGTATGGGTCAAAATCTATCGCTAGGATATAAGTTAAAACGATGTTGGTAAAGCATCTCCAGGTCGCGAAGGGTCGAGGCGATCTAATCAATAATGAAGGTCGTGGTCGAAGAGTCAACAAGCGCTGAAGCCAAAGAGTCAGCAAAAGCTGAAGTCGAAGAGTCAGCAAGGAGCGAGGTCGAGGTGGAGTACCCTTGACAAAGTTATAACGACTAGTTTCAAAATAGGACATAAAAGAGGATATTCTAGTGGATATACTCTGCACTTGTACTGTTAGGATTTTTAGGAACATATTCCTATAAATAGAAAGAGACTCAATGACAGGGACATGTGATATTCATTTGTAAAAATACACTTCGACTTTAAATGAGAGAATCGGATCTTATTGCAAGCATACAAGTACAATCTTTTTAGAAGATTCTTCTCTACACTTTTCCACCAGATCCGAGAATAACTTAAATATTCAAAGGATTGTCCATCATTCGTCATTGTCAGAAAGAACATTCACTGATTCCATCATTTCTTTGGTGACACATTTATTCTATTTATTGAAATGTCATTTATTGCTATTCATCAATATTTAATGCTACACTATTTCCTTTGACTTTTTAAATATTGTTTGGGTGTTGCCACTGCTATCTACATAGTATTTGTTGCACTTCTAATAGCTTTATCTTTGGGATAGTATTGTTAACTAAGATTAACCCTCATTTATATAAATTTAATTAGTTGAACCGATTTATATTTTTTGGTCAAACAATCCTATCATATTCCTTGATGATAAAAAAAAATGTTCAAGCATTTATTAATTGATTTTTACCAATAAATTTTTTTGGTAGTGCTTGGTTTTATTTTTATCTTTATGTTGGTGTCAGATAAAGTTGTTGCTTGATTAATCTTAATCAGCTAAATTTAAGTACCTTTTATTAGCTGTAGTTGATAAGATCCACAATTAAATAGTTAAAAAATTTCTTATCCCTTGGTTTTTACTTTCATCCATAAATCAATAAAAGGTTAAAGAACTTGTTAGAATATAATCACATAAAATTACACGGGATTGATTCTAAATACTTGAATTGTATGATTCTGTAATTATATGTCTAGCTAAAGAAAAGTTAGTTAATCACATAAAATTACACAAGAAGAATATATGACTATTTTTAAAAAATATAATAAAAATTGCAGTAGGTCGCCCATACAACAGGCGTCCTACCGTTGAGCCAAAATTTCGACGCTACTTGCTTTTAAAGTCGTGAGAGAAACTAAGATCCAAGACAGCTAATAAGTTCCTCTGGTAATATGCTTCTAGCCTCCCTTATCAAAAATATGCGTATAGCATCTCTTTTTTTTTCTTTTTTGTGTTGGGTTTGTATACGGATAAAATCGAGCCTACTAAGCATCTCGATTTTTTGGTGAGGTAAACGGAGCATGGACGTGAGCGTAAGGAATCGGATTCAGAGCGAGGAGCCCCTCGTATAGGAGCTCGAACAAAACGCCTGTCCTCGGTGGTATCGAGACCACGTCCTCCGGATCCGATTCGAACCCCAGGACTTCGAAGAGCATTACCAAACAACTGTATACGACTAACAAAGGACAGTGATGTCTGTGCCCAAGCAGATAGAACGACGTGATCTCGACCCGTATCGGTAGAAAATCACTGGTTAGCAAAACGAAAGATTTTTACCTTTCCTAGGATTGTACTTAGAGTAGAATCCCCCACTATATAAAGGGGAAGCTTATTATTCATTAGACACATTGTAACGCGCATATCAAGGATATTTACTTCTATTCTCTCTAAAAATTATTCAAAGTTCTTACTTTTTCTTAAGTGCAAGCTCGGAACCAAAGGTTCTTCATTAAGCTAAACCGAGCTCAGAATCACTCTTATCATTTGTTTGGCCATTTATTACGTCTTTCATTTGCTTAATCTAACGTCGTTGATCACTTGTATTGAATTGATCCACATATCTTTAAAACCGCGCATAAATTCAATTGTTATCCATTTTTAAGAGTAAACAATTTGGCGCCCACCGTAGGGCTAGGGATAATAGTAATAATTTGATACAAATTTTCATAACACACTCTGTTGTACGCTTATTCTTTGAGATTTTATTTTTAGGTCAAATTAAAAATGTCAAACTCCCAATCTGCTCACTTAAACGTTGATGCTAAGTCTGGCCACCATGGTGAGAACAACAATGTAGTGTCCAATAACGAGGTGCCCCCTGTTGACCCCAACAGAGTTCCGATCGCGGACCCAATTGATGCCAAGTCACATTTGGCCATCGACGCAAATTTGCCTACTGACCTCGAAAACAGCGTTAGCGGAGAAGCCCGATCGATAGCCTAGTGTGATGACCCAATAGGTCATCTAGAGTTTTAAACCTTAATTTTGTGTTTCGAAGCCTCCAATAGCTTCCTTAAGCCTTTCTCGATTTGCGTGCGCAATCCGGGTATCTTTTCGGAAGGCTTTTATGTTAAAAATTAATTTTAAAAAATAAAATTTTGCTTTAAAAATCTATTTGAGTTGACTTAGGTCAACATTTTGAGCAAAAGGATCCGGATTCGCATTTTGACGGTCCCAGTGGGTCTGTATTATGACTTGGAACCTCCGCGTATGTCCTGAATCAAATTCGGAGGTTCCTAGCTCAAGTTATTGCTTTTTGTCAAAAATTGAAAGTTTAAAGGTTTAATGACTTTAAGGATTTGACCAATATTTGACTTTGTTGATACCGGGTCCGTATTCTGTTTCAGAATCCGGAACAGGTCCATTACTATATTTATGACTTGTCTGTCAAATTTGGTGAGAAATAGAGTTGGTTTGACGTGATTCGGACGTCCGGTTAAAATAGAAGTTCTAAAGTTTTCTTAAAAATTTCACTTGATTCGGTGTCCGATTCATAGTTCTTAGCGTTATTTTGGTGTTTTGATCACGCGAGCAAGTTCGTATGAGATTTTTTGACTTGTGTGCATATTTGTTTTGGAGCCCTGGAGGCTCAGGTGAGTTTCGGATAGGTTACGGATGATTTAAACTTAGAAAAATCTAGTTTTTGGACTCTAGTTGGTTTCTGGTGTAATGTACTTCGCGATCGCGAAGCCACTACCGCAATCGCAAAGGGAGAACTGGGCACAGGAGGACTTTACTCTATGCGAACGCGAAGGACTGTACGCGAACGCAAAGCGGAGAGGGGGGGTGACCTTTGGGAACGCGGACAGTGTATCATGAACGCGTAGCTTTATGGACCTAGGGAGGGGAATTGGCCAATATTTCTCCGCAAATGCAGCACAAGGCTCGCGAACGCGTAGGCTAGTGGGTGTAAGTCTTCGCGAACGCGAAGGGTATCTCGCGAACGCGTAAGCTATTTGAGCCGCTGCTTCACGATCACGTCAGGCCCTTCGCGAACGCGAAGAAGGCCTGACGCCCGTGATTAAAAACAGACCAAAAACGAGATTCTTTCATTTTTTTTTGTCATAAACTCTCCATTAGAGTATAATCGATCTCTTGCGACCGGGGTCCACACTCGGAGCAGGGAACTAATTGAGCAATTTCAGGCTTGAGCTCGATCCGTCAGCTTCCAAGGATGTGTCTTTCTTCGGAACTTCCAGGTCACCCAGCCCGGAGAAGTCTTCCAAAGCATACGAGTCCAAACCGTCGAAAAAGGAGTGAAGGGGATTGTTTGTACCATGGACCCCTCATTGTACTTCTTCTTTATCGCTTGGGCCTCCTCAAGCATGGACTCGGTGTAGGAGGGCATCTCTGAGATATCAATTACACCGTGCGCTTCCTTTGGAGCAGAGCCGGCATCCTGGGAGTTTCACCCCAGGTATCCACGTCGTTCTTTTGAGTTGAAGGGGGGTCAATATCACGAGTCTCCCCCTTGGATATCTCTAATTCCTCGGGATAAGTCGTCCCTTGGGTAACGAAAATAGGTTCATCCTCCGGCTCATCCCTAAGCCAGAGAAGAGAGTCGGAATTTAGCGTCCGAGAACTGGAACCCTTCCTGGGCTTGCGGGCCACTATTTTCTTTGGCTTCTTCACCTTGGAGCCCTAGGAGCCCAAAGGTTTTCTCTTCCTTAACTTTTTTCCCTCCGTGGAAGAAACGGAGGGATCAATAGACGGGGCCACATCTTCGTCCCCTTCTGAAGGACTAAGTTCGGTAGTCTTAGGCAAACCTGCAATAACAAAAGGGAAGAGGAGTTAGTATAATAAAAGATAGAAATGTAGTATTAGCTATTTGGAAAGAGGCCTTACCATGAGAATTGAGTACAGATGCCCTTGAACAACTCCTTTAGCCGGGGAATCGCATTCAGAACCTAAGCGACAGCTGCACAACCACAAGCATGAATGAGAAGAAAGAAATTGAAGAAAAAGAATTTTGATGTTTAAAGAGAGAATGCACTTACGAGACGCATTTCATTTCTCAGGGAATGGCATGTAGTCGGGGGGGGGGGATCAAATCCTAGGTTTTTACTCAGACGAAGCGTCCCTTCCAGCCCCAGTCTCGGTCTTTGTCGATACTCGAAAAGGAAGTCCTGCTGGTCCGGCGAGTAAGCTTGATCAATCCCTATCGGAACATTCGGGGACTGTATAATCGAAGAAGGTGGTCGATCGTGAACTGACAAGACTCGGTCTTATTCACGAAGTAGCGGAGGATCATGATCCTCCACAATAATGGATGGATTTGCCCGAGGCACACCTCGTACCTCTTACAAAAGTCCAGAACGATCGGGTCAATCGGACCCAGTGTAAAGGGATAAGTGTAAGCACTTAAGTACCCATCCACGTGGGTTGTAACGGCGTACTCGGCCCAGGGATTACTACGTCCTTGCCCTCCCAATTGCAGTCCTTTCGAACTATGGGAAGAACGTCTTCAGTCACGGAGCATATGTACCTCGTGACTCCTTCGCCCCCGTCATGTTTGTGCGAGGGCTTCTCGACATTAAAATCGTCTGCAATTGAGCATTCCCCAGGAATGAACGCTTTCAGGGGAGGCTCGAGGGCCGGTTCGTTACCAACCACATCGGGGGAAGTTGTTTCGAGCGCGACTACTTCAGGGGCAACACATCAGTACCAGCGGCCGGTTGAGAAGATGAAGAGGCAGCTTGTTAACGAATGGATTTCGACTTTTTGGCCATTGTTATCTGCAGAGGTTTTGAAAATTTGAAGAAAGAATGCAAAGTTTTGGAAAAACGGATTTTGAAGATAAAGAACAGAGTATGAAGATTTAAAGAAAATCTGGGTAAAATTTTGGAAATCGCTATGAAGATTAAAGAACAAGGATGAAGATATGAAGGTTTGAAGAAAGTTTGATGATGGCTTGAAAGCTCGAAGGTAATAATTTAGTCGAAAAGTAGAAAAGGAACAAAGGGAAGAATCTTCTATAGGGAAACAGCTGACGCTTCGCATTTGGGGGCAACCAGTCGATGAGCAACACGTGTCCAAAGTCAGAATGATACGACTGATGGGACGTTTCGGCTCCCACGTCGTGACGTACTAAGGAAGGAATCGGGGTTATCTGTCGTTTCCCATCGATTTGGCAAGCCTACTCTCTGGGAAACAAGGGGACTATCTGTATACGAGTAAAACTGAGCCCACCAAGCACCTCAGTTTCTCGGTGAGGCAAATGGATCAGGGACGTGATCATAAGAAAACGGAGCCACAACGAGGAGCCCCTCGTAGCGGGGCTCGAGCAAAACACCTGCCCAGGGGCATTGGGACCACGTCCTCCGGGTCCGGTTCGAACCCCAGGATTTCGGAGAGCATTACCAAACAACTGTACATGAGTAACAAAGGACTATGATGTCTGTGACCAAGCGGATATCACGATGTGAATCTTGGCCCGTATCGACAGAAAATCAATTATTAGCAAAACGGAAGATGTTTACCTTTCCTAGGATTGTACTTAGGATAGAACTCCCTCACTATATAAAGGGAAAACTTATTCTTCATTTGACACATTGTAACACGCATATCAAGGAAATTTACTTCTATTCTCTCTAAAAGTTATTCAAAGTTCTTACTTTTTCATAAGTGCAAGCTCAGAACCGAAAGGCAGGTTCACGTTAAGCTATGAATCGAGCTCGCAATCATTCTTATCATTGGTGTGACCATTTATTACGTCTTTCATTCGCTCAATCTAACGTCATTGATCACTTGTATTGTATTGATCCACATATCTTTAAAATCGCGTATAAATTCAATCGTTATCCGTTTTTAAAGGTAAGCAGGGTTTATTCATCCTATGTTCGGTACTAGCACTAGAGTCCGATTATATTCGGATTCGCGTCGCCTAAGACCCATTTAAGGGGGATCGCTCTCTAATAGGATTCTTTTTATACCTAGGGTTTGAACGCGAGACCTCTAGTTAAAGGTGGAGGGATCATATTCGTCCTACTGTCATGGGTGGAGGCGCAAGCCAACCTACGAGTTCGGCTGAACCCAGTACTTTTGCTCGAACAATATATTTGGTGTATTGAATTCATAAAATATGTATGGATATTAAATCTCAGGGACGGCACAACGGATCTCGCGGCATAAGGCGAAATCATATTTAGAGACTTTTAAATTTATTTTATAAAATATTTACAGTAACATCAAAATTTGCTTCTTAAACAACAAATTAATCATTTAAGATAAAAAATAGCAAATTTAAAAGGAAAAAAAAAATAAGAAGATGTCCACAAATTTTGATTTGGCTCATCACAAACAAGAAAAATAAATAAATATATATAACCTAATAATTTAAGTTTTGAATATTAACGATGTCAAAAATATCTACCGATCAATTTAAACTATAATTATAGTTCATTCTATTAAGCCAAAAATTCGAAGCTACTTGCTTTGGAAGTCGCGGAGAAACTAAGATCCAAGACCGCTAATAAGTTCCTCTGGTAATATGCTTCTAGCCTCCCTCGTCAAAAAAAAAAAAAAAAAAATGCTTCTACCGTCTTCTTGTTTTTGGTTGGTCTCATTTGGTGTTCGATATTTGTATTAAAGTTCAATTATATTTGAATTCTTTTCGTGTAAGATCCATTTAAGGAGACATTAGTCCCTTATTTGTTATGACTCGAATCCGATACATCTAGTTAAGGGTGGAAGGATCCTATCCATCCCACCACTACAGGTGGAGGCATAATTAATCAACATACGAATTCGGCTGAACTCAACAATTTTTACTTAAAAAATATATATATTTTGAATTCATAAAATATATAAAAATATTAAATTTAAAACTTAATTATTAATACTTGAAGATATAATTTTAAAATTCATAACCTATAAAATTAAACTCTTAACTATGTCTTTGCCCACCACAACCGATATATTAGTGCTCCTAGCATCTTCTCAAGCAAGTAACACGATAAGGTCCAAATACTGACATGCGTGCAAGAACATAAAGGCACCGTCCTTTTCAACAGTTTAAGGACAAAATATTAGTAGAAACTCTTAGAACAAACAACTTGGGCAACTTTTGACAAAATTGGAGTTATACACGAGACATGTTCCAAAATATAAGCCGGTGCGTCCAAATATTGTTATACTCAACATTATTTCAAGATAAATATGACTTCATGTACTTTTTCATACTACAAGTAATCGTTTTTACAAATTACGTGAGATGTTTAAGAGAAATAAATAGTAGCTTAAATAAAAATTTAATAACTAAGATTATTTAATATTTTTTTTTAGAGGATGTACAAAGTCACAAAAAGACAAGACACAAAGGTAGTATAAAATTATATTTTTTATTCATCGTACATACACACGAGATAGATTCAAAACTTTGAGTAGGGGCATCCTACCTTTGTACTCAATATTTTACCAGAAAAAATTGTGAACTTATTAGAACGTAGTACAATTTTTCATAGGGAATTCAACTTACGTGTCTCTATATAAGGTTAAGTTATATACACGATCATTATTAGAATTTTTATACTATTAACTCATCTTTATTTATTATAATAAGTAATTATGGGTGAAGCTTGTCTTGCGGTTACGAATTTGATCAAATTCAATAAATTCTGTATTTATTTTAAAAAATATTATTAAATATATAAAAATAATTATTTTAGAATTCAATAACTTAAAATAATTAAAATTCCAAAGTCATAAGCTTCAAATCAGCAATATTATATATTTTAGATTAAAACTCTCACATTTTACTTGTAGAATTTATTCCAGTGATATGGTGATATAAAAATAGTTTTACACTAAGGATATGTTTATATAGTTTGAGAAGGAGAGTGCTCGTACACGGTCTCAAAAAAACTATATATTCCTGCCTGGATATTACAATATCTTTCTTTGAAATGAAACGTAATAAAAACAAACACATCTTCGGTGTAGCATTTTAGATTAATTAATTTGGGTTCACTTCAACTTTCAAGATTGGGTTGGTGTTTCGATAGGCGAAAGGTGTAAGCACCGCGAGGTGTGAAGCCAGATCGTACTAAAGACAATGAAAAAATTTAGAAAATGAGAGATTTTAAAAAAATAAGTAAAAGAAGCCAGAAGCTTGATCGACACTAGAGCTGTCGTCAGATGAGGTGCTTACGCTCGAGGATAAAGCCTCATTCCAGCTCGTCCCGCAGAACCTCACCTCTTTCTATTGCTGAACATAAATCTATTTTAGATCCACTAGAGCATATAGATCTACTAGACTACAAAGAAAGAAGTTAATAGTAACAGAACTCTTTGTGTACCGTAATGGTCTATGTAGAACGTAACAAATTCAATTTGTTCTTTTGCACAAATCTAGCTATAATCTTAAAAATCCTTTAATTTAAGAGCCAGCTCATCACTCTTTGTTCTTGAACAACGATATTTGTTTAATAATTGACTCTTCCTTGTTTGGTTTGTAAACGACATGAATCAGACTGCTTTTCTTTGTTTTTAAGTTCTCCCTTAAAATATACAGTTAGATTGCATCTGGTTTCTTGGTTTTAAATGGAATCTCCTTTACTATATTGTCCATTTGCGTTTATTTTGCCGTAAAAATTGGATCTTTCTGCGACTTGAACAAATTATCGAAATCGTAGATTGCTTATTTCTTGCGGAAAAAAGAAAAGATTGCTCGTTTCTTTAATGTCTAGTTAAATTTAGTAATTATCTACCTGAAAAGCTCAAGTAGGCTGCAATTATTTTGCCGCCCAAGTTTGGCGTGATGACAAAGTCGTACCTTTTTTATAAATTTTTCGCGAGAATTGAACTCATGGCTATTATATTAAATATTCTCCGTGATATTACTAGAATAGATTATATTTTTTGGAATATTTCCAAATACTCGGTTGAATAGTTATTTATTTATTTATTATAAAATTTATTTTTATACCACTCCTTGTCTTTTAGAAGGAAAGTAGTAAATACTCAATTTGTTTACCCGTAAAACGGTACGGTTGAATTTATACGTGATTTCTAGACAAATGAATTAATTCGATTCTGAAATAACAAAATAATTGAAGAAATACGCAACACTTAGCCTTGAAATGAAGACAAAATAACAGAAATAGGAATTCCAGGAGCAGGGTTGCGGGGCACAACAACAATGAATTCAAGGAATAAGAAGATAAAATTGTATAAAGCTTTAAATCGATTATAGCATAAGTATGCCAGAAAATTCGTGTTTTTTTCAATAATAACAAAGCTCACTATTTATAGTTGCACCTTGGGAACAAGTTCCTAGTATCATGCCCTTCTTTAATGTCAATTATGAGGACCATTGAAGAATGTGTAACGGTGAGCATAAACGACAAATTCTTTGTAACGGGCAGTGTACTAAATGTTGTAAAATATTCTCCATTAAATGCTACCGGACAACAGGTATTTATTGCATCTTTATGAGCATCATTCTTTCCGGTGACAAATGGAAGAGTTATCTTTGGTTTTAACTATCCTCCGCATTCGGCTCCACATGTCACTCTCTTATGCAACCATTTAGCATAACATATTTTACCCTATACAGATAGTCTCCCTTCTTTCCGGTGGCATAATTTTGTGTCACCAGAAAGTTGGTAAAAACATTCTTTTTAGCAGGAATTACTCTAATCCCCTCTGAAAAGTTTTTTAGACGTACGTCGCTCCGCATTTAATGCCCCGAACACACGTTATCCCACGATTCAGCATAAATTTTTTGCCAGTTATCGAGGTAATCATGGCCACAAATTTAGCCGCCTTTCAACCTCCTTCATTCATACTCCATAATTCTCCAAACTCTCTTAAACTCTCTACATTCAACTCGTAATATATTCTTCAACCTTTCTTTAACTCTCATCAAACAAGAAAAACTTTTCCTTTTTCCATAACATACAATGGCTTCCTCTTCAAAAAATACCAGTTCCTCAAAGAACAAAAACAAAGCCGAGGACGCTGCTCCTCCAACAGTGAGCACCATCATCCCTAGAAGTCTTGTTATAACAAAAGACTTTGAAGAGAAATTTCCTTCTGTTAGCCCTCGTACATAGGCCGTTAGCAGATACCCTTCTTCCATCGGTCCTTCCAGCATTCCTGGTGTGAAGGAAGAATGTCCTTGCCAGGATTTTGACATTATCTCCTCCTGAATTGGCGGAGCGGGTAACTTTACCCAAAAAGGGTTTTACGTACTTCTATACGTATCCCTTCACTTTTGGGACATTTTCTTTGAGTGAAGAGCTTGAGTCCGTCAATGAGGAGTTTTGCCTCCGCTACCAAGTGTGCTTGGCATAGGTGAGTCCCTCCGTGTGGAGGACGATTGCCTGTCTTCGGCGCCTGTGCTAGGAAATGGGAGAGGAGTTATCTTTAGCTCATGTGATGAACCTTTATTCCCCCAAGATCTTCCGCGGGGCATGATCAACTTCAGTAAGCGAGGCCACCGTGCGTTTCTATCCAGCATGGATGATGATAACGACTGTGGGTGGATAGAACAGTTTGTTTTCGTTGCCAGCCACCAGTGACATCATCCCAGCCTCGGCACCTTCGTTCCCGGAATTGTGGAATTGCACTCGTAAGCATAGGATTTTCTTCTATTCTTGTTAAAGACCCTTTTCTCCTCATTGTTAAATTTTCTTCATTTACCTGCCTCCGCAATTCGGTTGGTTCCCCCTAGGGTTGGGGGCTTGGACCAATGGGTTCAAAAAATTTGGACGTTACTACGCCCAAACCCTCTCGTGGAAAGAGTTGTCCCTAAAATATGGGTGGAAGCCCAAAAATAATAGTAAGTGTAACCTATCATGTCCTTACCTTTTCTTATGAGAAAGTTCTCTGATTTTCTTTCATGTTGAATATAGGTCTACCCCATGGCTTAGTTGTCGTTCTCGAGGAGGACATTTTGGCTGATCCTGCTGATGCGGCGAGGCTGCTGCAGAAAGCCTTTTCACAAATAGGCATGTTCAGGCCTGCTTCTGGTGCAAGTGCTTCTTCTCGGAGTCCCCGGCCGGAGAACAAGCAACCAAAAAGAAGGCATTCCTCCACGGCCGGAGGAAAGAATAAGAGGGCGAAGAATGCTGCCCCGAGTCATCTCCAAAAGTTGTGATGACGAGCCCTCCGACTGGGCCGGCCATAGATACCGTGATTATTGACTTTGATGGAGAAGTTGGCAGGGAGGAAGCTTCTCTACATAAAAGACGATGACTTTCCTCAACTCATCAGACCGCTCAATCTATTGAGTTAGTTACACCAATCGAGGATGATGTCTCAATGCTGGGGGGAGTATGAAAGGGTGGAAAATGCCAACTCCTGCTTCCGAATCCCAGTCGTTGCGCCTGCTATTTTGGGGCTGAATACTAGGTCCCTTCTGTCTTCGGTTGACGAGCAACCAACAACTAGCACTGCATTTGTCGCAGCTGCTTCTCACCCTTCAACACCATCAGCTTCATCTCCATCTGCTACATCATCTCCACCAACACCAGCAACTGCTACATCATCTCCACCTTCACCAACTCTTCCACCAGCAACTGCTACATCATCTCCACTGGCCGAATCTTCCCGAGAAGAGGGTGTTCCTCTCCCCCAGTCCTCAGTTAGGAATTTAGGGCAATACTATGCTCCCGCCGGAGGATCCGCAAAGGAGGAGGAGCATACTCTTTCAGTCTCCACCGGATGCAATTTGCTATCCCGACCGATGGAACTTGCTAACTATCTAAAGCCTTTGGATTAAGAAAAAACTGGGAAAGGATACAGGCTCTCTCGGAGAGTGCTTGTTGAACAATGCCATGCACACCCCGCAATGGTACATTCTTCACTTTTTTTGTTGTCTCTTCTGTCTTTGACAAAAAATATCTTGAGTTTGTCTTTCTTGTTTTGTATGCCAATTTCCTTGCTTTTGAGGGCCTCCAGAGGTTGATTTGGCAAAAAGAAGAACTTACCTCCGCACGGAATCAACTTTTGGCCGAGTAGGAGCAAACTGCTGCTCGCCTCTCAGAATTTGAAGCCAAAGTTGCTGAGGCTGTCGTGTTGGAGACTCGTTTGTAGCAAAGCGAGCAAGAAGTGGAAATCCTTAGCCAAGAGATTGGTCCCCTGAGGGCTCAATTTGATGAGGCCAAGGCCAAATGGCCTGAAGTCCATAGTATCGTTCTTGCTTCAACCAGTTGCGAGGCTGCCTCCGCTGAAAGATTGACCAACTTAGAGGCAGTCGTGAACTCCAAAATTGAAGAGCTTGCTGCTGGGGGGGGGCGAAAGAAGCCCAATTGGGGGAGAAGTATAGGAAAACTGTTGAGCATAATAGGATTTTTAGCACAACTGTCCGTGACCTCGATGTTAGCCTAAAATCCACTAGATCCGCCCGAAAAAACCTTTCTGCCGAGGTTACCAACTCAAAGAAGAACTTAAGCATCGAGCGGCTTCCCTCGTTGTTGAGAAAACTTATGTTATGTACATCATGAGGAGAAAAACCTTGGAAGAGGCTAAAGCGGGTTTCATTGACTTTGATGCCGAAATCACTAGGCACGTGAGCTTGAGTCAGCTACTAAAAGGGGTCTACCGGCAGGGCCTGATTCTTTTGGTTCTTCTGGTTCCGGTTCTGAAACTTCGGGAACTGAAGAGGAAATTGAAGGCGAAGATGTTGAAGGCCAAACTAATGAGGTCCAACATGTTTAGGCATCTACCCACTTCCCCTGGGGGCGAGAATATTTCTCTTCCTCAAGGTTTAGGACATGCAGCAGTTTAGCTTTTCCTTTCTTTTTCTACTTTTGTATCTGTGCCGCTTCGGCATGTTTATTGTGAATAAAGACATCTTTTGCTCAAGTATTGCATGAATCTTTCTTTCATTTGAATATTTATGCAAGTTTTGCATTCTTTTTTGCTTAAGTGTTTTGCACAAGTTTTACTGTTTGCGTCTTATTATGTAAGGCCTTGGGTGTATTTTTCTCCCGAAAGCATTTGAATTTCGGGCACAAGTTCTTCTGAAATCAACCCTTTACCGTGAGGGTTTTATAATAGAGGCCCCTCTTATGCTTATGGTGCACTTGAAGAGGACGTCTTATGTTCATTATCGCACTAGCATTTGAAGTACTTGTTTAACTTTCAAATGATAAAATCAATTCTTCGGTCAGACAAGAAATAAGATAGAAAATAAAATGACTTTACTTTATTCCTTCCTTTTTCAAAAAATACATAAGCATTCGTTATGCTAAATGAAATTGTCATTTCTTGTGGCTAACTTATACAACTTGTTTCTTACGGGGCTAGCCGCGTAGTCCCCGGTCTCGATGATACAGCTATGTTCCCGATTTTCATGTTCCGGTCGACGTGGCAATGATTGTTGCCGTATACTCATATCATCCCCCCCCCCCCTGTTCAAATGCGAAGAATGCGAATTTGAACACCGGAAGTCTTGTACCTTCGAGGACCCCACTAATGAATTGCTAGACAATCTTCACCTCGGTAACAAACTTCGCTTCCCCTTAGGAATTTATGTTATCGAGAAAAATCTATCTAACAATCCTCCAGTGGTTAGCACTTGTGAACGGTTGGGGTAACCTTTGCTTGATAGCAAACTCACTTTCCCTGAATTTCTCTATCGAGCCAAAGATTATCTAACCGTCTCGGAGTGGTTCTTCGCTTGTGTGCCTTGCTATTAAAGGTCTTATTGCTACAGTTGAACTTTCTTCATAGTATGCTTTTTGTTGCTGCCTTGTTAAATACCTTGCTAGAAAAACCCAATTAGGACAAAAACTAGACAAAGGAAAAAAGAGTGGAGCACACACTTTCAGTACAGGTGATGTTTGTCAGCAATAATATCTCTTGAGGTGTGCCACATTTCAGTTTCTTAGCACTTTTCTCCATCATGATTCCCCAACTCGTATGAGCCTTTCGGGTGTTTTGATTTACTTTCCTTAGAACCAAATCTCCCACTTTAAAATAATAGAGGTTGGTTCTTCGATTATAAAATCTTTCCATTCTCTGCTTCTGGGCCGCCATTCTTACATGTGCCAAGTCCCTGCGCTTATCGAGTAGCTCCAAGTTGACCAACATTGCTTCGTTGTTCGTCTCTTCGCTTGCCTAGAAATTTCTCAAGGTAGGCTCTCCAACTTCCACCAAGATTAAGGCTTATGCTCCGTACAAAAGGGAAAAAGGAGTTTCTCCCATGCTCGATTTGGCCGTTGTTCGTTACACCCATAGCACTCTAGGTAGTTCCTCAGGCCATTTGCTTTTAGCCACTTCCAACCTCTTCTTGAGATTTTGTATAATCACTTTGTTCGTTGATTCTGCTTGACCATTTGCGGTCGGATGATAGGGTGAAGATGTGATTCTCTTGATTTTCAAATCTGCAAGGAACATTATGATCTTTGCGCCTATAAATTATGGCCCGTTATTGCCCAAATTATGTTCTCCCCCAAGAAATCCACCACTTCACATTCGTTGATATTCTGATAAGGACTTGATTCAATTCACTTAGAAAAATAGTTAGTCAAAATTAAAAGAAACCTTACCTTACCAGGGGTCGGCGACAGTGGTTCGACGATATTCATTCCCTACTTCATGAATGGCCACGGAGATAGAACCGAATGTAATAGTTCTATTGGTTGGCACTTATCGCATTTTTGCACGAAAGCTTTGGCGTCTTGTTCCATTCGGGCCCAATAATATCCTGCCTTTACCAGTTCTAGCACTAAGGAATTTGCGCCCAAATGATTTTCACATATCCCTTCACGGACTTCTCGCATAACATAATTAGCTTCGGACGCTCCCAAGCATCGGGCCAACGGGCCTTGGAAAGATTTCCTGTACAATTGGCCTCCTTTGAAGCTATATCGTGCTGCTTTGGCATGCAGCACCGGGGACGCCTTGGAGTCTTCGGGAAACTTCCCGTGCTCAAGATAATCGATGATCTCATTCCTCTAGTCCCGGACCAAATTAGTCGTATTTACCTCATAGTAGTTATCTGCATCCAATATTGAATGCGTGAGTTGTACTACCGTCACGAATTTCGATCCCTTCATTTCTGTTGATGAACCGAGGTTAGCTAGTGCATCTTCTTCTGCGTTTTCTTCCCTTGGGATGTGAGTAATCGACCACTCCCAAAATCGAGTCAGCAGAGCCTGGACCTTCACTACGTATTGTTGCATGCGCTCCGCTTTGATTTTGAAGATCCCGTCGACCTGATTTACCACCAGGGGGGAGTCGCATTTGACTTTAATGACCTCGGAATATAGGCCCTGGGCCAGTTCAAATCCTGCAATCAAATCCTCATACTCCGCTTCATTGTTAGTCAAAGGGATCGTTCTGATGGCCTGCCTTAGGATTTCTCCCGAAGCATGATTAATACTATGCCAATCCTGGTACATTGGAAGCTCTGTCCGTAAATAACGTCCAAACTCTCAATGTGAATTCTGACACCATCACTGCTTCTTTGGTTGCTAGAAGCAGCCATCCCAAACTAAAATCGGCCACAAAGTCGGCCAAAACTTGTGATTTAATCACAGTTCTCGGTTTATATTCTATGTCGAATTCACTCATTTTGACGGCCCATTTGGCCAATCTACCCGAGATTTTGGGTCTGTGGAGGATGTTCCGTAGGGGAGAGGTGGTCACCACAGCTATCGGGTGACATTGGAAGTAAGGCCTCAGCTTTCGAGCGGCGACTACGAGAGCTAAGGCTGGCTTCTCCATATGCGGGTAGCGAGTTTCTGGTCCCGTTAAAATTTTACTAGTTTTATAAATGGGAGATTGTATACCTTCGTCCTCACGGACTAAAACGACGCTCACCGCTACCTTCAAGACTGCGAGGTAAACTAATAGTATTTCACCTTCCTTCGGTTTTGATAGTAACGGAAGGCTTGACAAGTACCTTTTCAAATCTCTCAAAGCCTGCTGACATTCTTGGGTCCATTCGAAGTTTTTTTTTCTTTTTGAGCAACGCGAAGAAACGGTGGCATTTCTCTGATGATCTGGAAATAAACCTTCCCAAAGCCGCCAATCTCCCTGTGAGCCTTTGAGCTTCTTTCACGCTTGATAGCTGGTGCAGGATGTCTTCAATGGCTTTGATCTTATCGGGGTTTACCTCAATCTCCCTTTGTGATACCAGAAATCCTAAGAACTTTCCGGAGCTGACCCCGAACACGCACTTCTCGAGGTTAAGCTTCATGTTATGCTTTCTTAGGATGTCGAAAGTTTCTTGCAAATTCTTAAGATGATCACTTGCATTCAAAATCTTAACGAGCATATCGTATATATAAACTTCCATAGTCTTCCCTATCTATTTTTCAAACATCATGTTTACGAGCCGCTGGTAAGTGGCTCCATCGTTTTATAGACCGAAGGGCATCACATTATAGCAATATGTGCCGAAATTCATTATGAACGAAGTTTTTTCCTGATCCTCCGAGTTCATCTTAATTTAATTGTACCTGGAATAAGCATCGAGGAAAATCATCAACTCATGACTGGCCATCGTATCAATTATTTGATCGATGTTTGGCGGTGGGAACGAGTCTTTTGGGCACGCCTTATTCAAGTCCTTATAATTTATAAACATGCAAAATTTATTGTTCTTCTTAGGAACTACTACTACATTAGCTAGCTAGTTTGGATACTTTACCTCTCGGATCGAACTGATATCAAGTACGCGAGTTATCTCTTCTTTGACGAATTTATTCCTGGCCGTAATAGGGCATTTCTTTTGTCTTACCAGAGGGATGTTGGGATCCAAGCTTAGTTTGTGTTCCGTTGAGATACCTGTCATATCCGAATGCGACCACGCAAAACAATCGGCATTATATTTAAGAAATTCAATAAAGCCAGACCTAAGCTCGGGGTGCAGTCCTGTCCCCAAGTTGAATTTACGGTGTAAGAACTTTTCAAACAATGCAACTTTCTCTAGCTCTTTCACTGTGGATTTTGTCACATCCATCTCTTTTGGTACCTGGAAATATCTCGGCACCTGATAAGATTCTGACGCCTCTCCCTCATAGCTAACTTCAATCAATTCGGGAGCAGGCGCTGGTTCCTGTAATTGCTATGCCGCATGCTCCTTCCCTTTGCTAATGGAGACCGAAATCGTATTCATCTCCCTTGTTGCCGGTTGATCGCCTCTTATCTGTTTGATTCCTTCGGGTGTTGGGAATTTTAGCAACTGATGATGCGTTGATGGTACGACTTTCATCTCGTGCAACCACGGTCTTCCCAAAATAATATTATAACCCATATCACCGTCTACCACTTCAAATAGAGTCGTCTTCATCACTCTTTCTGCATTCATGGGCAGCAGGATCTCTCCCCGGGTTGTCACGCTTGCGAGGTTGAATCCGGCGAGGAGTTTTATGGCCGGAATGATGCTTCCAGTGAGTTTGGCTTGTACCAATACCCTCCATTGTATGATATCGGCTGAACTTCCTAGATCCACGAAAACACATTTGATTTTGAAATCTAGTACATTTAAAGAAATTACCAGTGTGTCGTTGTGCGGTAGCAACAGTCCGTCTGCATCCTCCTCCGTAAAAGTGATGTCGTCTTTAGCGACTTCTAGGAGTCTCTTGCTATAGGTTATTGATATCTTCGTATTTTTTGCTGCCGAGAATATGACCCTGTTGATCTCGTCCCCCCCGAAGATCATGTTGATCGTCTGGCACGGGGGATCTTCTACTGCTTTCAAGGGCTCCGCGTTATCACGATTGCGACCGTAGTTGTTCTTGGCCCGGACACTTAACAACTCTCTACGATGAACATTTTTCAGTAATGTTGCCACCTCTTCCAGCAAATGTCGGCAGTCTCCAGTCAGGTGGCCATTCGTCCCGTGGTATTCGCACTAAGAATTGGGATCCCTCTGGCTAGGATTGGACCTCATCGGCTTCGGGAACTGTGCTTCTTTAATGTTCCTCATAGCCGACACCAACTTTACTACACTAACATTGAAGTTGTATTCTGACAGCCTGGGGTAGGAAGGATCTCGTGTACCTAACGTTTCTTTGTCCTGCAATGACCTGTTATTCCTACCGCGATCAATTCTTTTGTTGGTAGAAAACCTATCTACCGACCGGAAACCTCTATCGCGTCCTTCAGCCCGTTCGTAGGGCAAAAATCGACCCCTCGAAGACTGTCTATTTGTGACGAAATCGTCTTTTGATTTCTCCTTATTCTTCTCCAGTCCTTTCGCCGACGACGGGAAGACAATGTGATCGTCTTCAATCCTTATCTTAGACTCATACCAGTTATGGACATTCGCCCAAGTCGTTGCTTGGAACTCAAGCAAGCTTTCCTTCAATTTTCGGGAAGCGTCAGAACTTCTCAAATTCATACTCTTAGTGAATGCTTCAGCCGCCCATTCATCCGGAACAGCCGGGAGCAACATCCTCTCCTTTTGGTACCGGATGACGAATTCCCACAGCAACTCAGACTCTCCTTGTGCAATTCTAAATATGTCGGCCTTTCGGGCCTGCACCTTTCTGGCCCCGGCATGAGCCTTAATAAAAGAGTCTGCGAGCATCTCAAAGGAATCAATGGAATGCTCGAGTAACAGCGAATACCACGTCAAGGCTCCCCTCGTGAGGGTCTCCCCGAATTTCTTTAGCAAAACATATTCAATCTCGTGGGAGAGCTAAATCGTTCCCCTTCACCACCGTTGTAAAGGTAGTAATATGCTCTTGAGAGTCTGAAGTTGCGTCATACTTCGGCACGTCGGGCATTTTAAACCGCTTCAGGATTAATTCTGGTGTAGCGCTTAATTTGTATGGCAACTGAGTATACTTCTTTGAGTCCGGCCCTTTCAGCACCGGTGGTGCACCTGGGATTTGGTCCATGCGCGCGTTCACTTCCCTCATAAACCGTAATAGTTCACTTTTAAAGGGATCGTTCTTGTTGTTGGGGCCGGATCGGCTCCCCCCCAGCCCCACCTGAGCCAACTTCGCCCTCGAGGTGTTGTTGACGACCCTTTGTATTGTTTGATTCGGGGGAACACCGAGAGGAACTGGACCTCGTCCATTCGCGTTATTGGAAGCCCCCGACAACGCTTGCTTCAATTCTGTCATAACCTTATCCTGCCATGTGAGATAGCCTAGAATGACCGCATGTTGCTCTTGCGGGACCCTTACCGTTTCAATAACATGCTCCTCTTCAGCATCATCGAGAGTCGCCTCCCGAACATGTTACGGGTACCGCCAGTTGTGGACCAGCGTAGCGTCGTTTCCCTCATTGCAGGTGTCGCTGACTGAATCCTCGCGGTGAGGCTGGTCTCCATGCGCCTCAAGAATGTGTGTGTTGTTAACACCATTATCTGTCATTTTTTGTGATTTTTTGCTAAGATTAAAAATCAAACACGTTAGTAAAAGAGATAAGGATCAACTTAATTACACAGCTGTCTAGGCTCCACGATGAGCGCCAAACTGTTTACCCATAAAATGGTACAGTTGAACTTATACGTGATTTCTAGACAAGTGATTTAATTCGATCCTGAAATAATAAAATAATTGAAGAAATACGCAATAGTTAGCCTTGAAATGAAGACAAAATGCAGAAGTAGTAATTCCGGGAGCAAGGCTTCCAGGCACAACAGCAATGAAATCAAGGAATAAGAAGATAAAATTGTATAAAGCTTTAAATCGATTATAGCATAAGTTTGCTAGAAAATTCGTGTCCTTTTCAATGATAACAGAGCTCACTATTTATAGTTGCACCTAGGGAACAAGATCCTAGTATCATGCCCTTCTTTAATGTCAATTACGAAGGCCATTGAAGAATGTGTAACGGTGAGCATAAATGGCAAATTCTTTATAACGGGTAGTGTACTAAATGCTGTGAAATATTCTTCATTAAATGCTACTCGGCGGCAGGTATTTATTGCATCTTTATGAGCGTTATTCTTTCCGAGTTCATTTTTAATTAGAGGTCTCGAGTTAGAGTCATATATTATCTAGTTATTGTTATTGCTTTTCATTTATGATGTTGTTATTATTTCTATAATTGTTGTTGATATATTGTCTCTTTGCGTCTTCTTTTCGTCTTCTTGAGCCGAAAGTCTATCGAAAACAGTATTTCAGTCTATCGAAAACAGTATTTCTATTCCCTTAAGGTAGGGTAAGATCTAATACGCACTACCTTCTTCAAACCCTACTTATAAAATTTACTAAATTATTATTATTATTGTTAAATTTAAATTATAAGAATAAAGTCGCCTTTATCAATGAGCGTCTTACCCATACGCAAAGTAGTAGACGAATTGCTCTCTCGAGTGTCGGTTTGGACGTAAAATAACATTAAATTAATTTCTAATTTTGAAGGAACCACGGTCCAAGGATTTGAGTCAGAACCCACTAGACACACTGGTCCCCGTTCCGTGTTTTCGCTTCGAGTGTCGATATTTGAATTTCACGAGTTAAACGGTTTAAGTTATAATTTATTTGTTGACTTAAGATAAGAATTTAACTCATAAATTATTTGTCAAAATAACGGCTTAATATGGGTTAAAACAGTATAACGGGACAGAATTTTGAGACTGAAAAGCACATCAATTTGGAAGAACTTGAAAACTATGTCAAAAAGCCAAAAAAAAACAAAAAATTGTAGGACTTCCATCCTTTTAAAATTATATTTATAATTAAAAATCGATACCTCTAATTAAAAATGGATGATCTCTACCTCTTGCTTTTCTCTTTTTCTTTTTTTCTGTTTTTCCTGTCCTCCCTCCCTCTTATATTTTCTCTTCTTTTTTTTCCTTTTTTTCCTTTTAACTTTTTTGGATTTTCACGCGAAGAAAACATGGCAAGCATAAACTAGAATTCTCAAAAGTTTATTCTATATTTAATCCATATATTAGGTTTTTTTTTGCGTTCAAACCATTTAACTTTATGATTGTGCAATTTATATTTCCATTTTTTCACTCCACAAAAATATCTGTTCAATCATTTATAATTGAAATCTGAAAGATTCTAGTGTGGATATTTGTAAGTTATGTCATGGTCAAAAGAATATGGAGATCTTTCTTGTACTCACCTGATAGATATGAGGAGTTGCCTTCTTTTTCTCCAGCTGTTGTTCTTAATTATTTTGTCTCCTTGATTCTTTGGTTCTCACCTTCTCATGTGCTTTTAGGTTAGGAAATAAGCTTGCATTAACTAAAAATATTTTATTTATATTTTAACTTTTAAGAACGTGAGCTTTAACGTAATTGGTATAATTATCGTTATGTAATTATGAGTAAGATTGTGTACAATAAAATATTATTGCATTCGATTTTAGATTTATTATGTTAAAAAATATCGCTTACACCTAACTCTTGACTTTTCATGTACTCCACAAGGCTCCCCGTTAGAACATTGTTTTCTTTTTTCCGTCTTAATTTGTGTAAATTATTAAGTTAGCGTTTGGCCATCAATTTTCAAATTTATTTTAATTTTGGGTGAAGTTTGGTTTGAAGATGAAAATGTTTTTGGACATTAGTTTTTAAAACTTATTTTACTTTTCTTTTTAAAAAAAACATGAAATATGTCTTATACCCACAAGTTCTAAAAACTATCACAAATACCCAACAATACCTTCATCAATAACATTCTTATATTATCGCAAACCATAGTCCTGAACACAAATAAATTTGGTACAAAATTATCATTTTTATAATGAACTACATAATATGCTATCATATGACCGAGAGACGAAGAAATAAATGGTGGGTTCTTTTATAAAATATAAAAGTTTGGGGCAATTTTTAAAAAATGTAATAATAATATTTGGTCTGGTTTTGGAATTTGAGTTTTGGGTTTTGGGAATATACCAAACTATAAATAAAATTTATCAACAAATATGTATTTGCAAAAAAAAATCCAAATATATTTTGACAAAATCTATAGCCAAACGGAACCTAAGTAACCTTAGATTGTTTTTGTGTGTATGTCTATGTATCTTTTCTTTTTCCTTTTTCTATCTTCTTCCTTGCCAGTTGGCCTATATTTGAGGATACGTGGAATCATAAATCTGAGTTACCTCTCTTTTATTTGAGTGGTAGGGGTGTTTATCAGGCGGATCGAACAGATAATCACGTTTAACTGTTCGATTTATTGATTATCGGATTATAAATATAGTAATTCGTTAGTCATTCAATAAGACCACGAGCGAATTGGTATCGGATTAACAGTTATCGGACATTATATCGGCTAAACCAAATAAATATTTTTTGGTATAATATTGAAATGAATTCTTTTTTATGGGTGATTTTGTTGACTGACTTCCTATATGCATCCTAACAAACATGATGAGCTAGATAGAATTAAAAATTCAGGTGAAAAAATTATAAACTGGAATGAACATCGAATCTCAGGAGTTCTTGCTACTTCGAGACCTGTAGGAAAGTGTAAATATAAAAATTCTTAACGAGTTAACGGTTTATCCAATAAAAAAATTAAGTAATTCGTCCCCAAACCATTTAGCCGTTAATTATAAAATCTCAATCAGCTCATCATTCATTATCCCGATAATCCGATATCAATAAATCAATAAGTTATCGGTTCGATTCGATTAACGATCTCAATTCAATGTTGAACGGCCCTATTGAGCGGCCCCAAGTGATGCTGTAGATCACTATACCGATTGCGACCATCCCTCACCTTTTTTTCTTTCTCATTTTAATCATTAACAAAAATTTAAATTAAGTACATTTGACAATTTTAATTTTTTTTAAAAAAGTTTGACTCTTAGAAAATAGGAAAGGACTAACTACACGTTTTGGAACTTGGAGGGGTAATAGTTTTGCCAAGAAAGTACACTTATTTGTCTCCTTTAGCCGGCTAATCTAGAACTTCTTTTTGTTTGGTTTTATGATTATGCAGTATTTGATATTCTAACTTTTTAAAAAAGTTTTCGATTAATTTAAATTCGTATTGCATAAAGCTTATTAAATGGAAAACTTTGTATCTCAAAAATTCTTTTATTTATAAAATTCGAACTCGTAATCTTTAATTAAACGTAAATGAGTTACATCACATCTTTTAAATTTTGATGGTCTCAACTAAACTTGAAGTTATCTTTTTCCTTTCAGCTTGAAGTTAACTAAAAGTGTACATTATAGAAGAGCGCCAAAATTAATTTCTAATCAGTAGCTTCAAGAAGAAAAAAGTAAAAGGAAATAATGGACTATTTCACTTTGGGATTTGTTTTTGACTTTTATTTTTATTTTTCGTATTCCACCAAAAGATAAACAAATTAAATGCCCTTATTCTTGTGAATCATGCTGGATTCCCACTTTTCCAGACATGTAAGCACATTTTCTAGGTCAAAAAATTATGCGCACCCATAAAAGAAATAACTTTAAAAAAAAAAAAAAAAAGAAGAGGAATACAATGCCCAAACTATCAATCATGTTACACACTTAATAGCTAATACTGTTTTTTTCTTTCAAAAAAAAAAAACAGCTCAGTGCACAAGGAATTTTGCCTTCATGCAGGATCCAGAGAAGAACGCATCCCAAGAGATATAATATAGACAACTTAATCTAATGCAAGTATTAATAACTGCTTTCATAACTCAAACTCGTGTGCTATAGATTACATGGAAACAACTTTACATTTGCACTAAAGTCTGAACTTGTGACCTATAGTTAATATTGTTATTAAAGGATAATAAAAAGGAGAAAAAAATGGTGTCGAGCCCGTGTGGGAGAAGCTAAAATGAAGCACTCGAGCATATAGTTTTTTTTTGCTTTTTGGAGGAAAAAAAGAGTATGTGGATACAAAGAATAAAATAAAATAATTATCCTATTCATCGCCTCAACTCATTCTCTTCTCTTCCGAATATTCTTTCAAATAAAAGAAAATATGAAGTTACGAGTTACAAAATAGTTTAAGAATTAATTCTAGTTTCTTACAAATAACGAAACATGACATTAATTATAAATCGTTATGAATTTCAATTTACAATTCGCTCACTTTAAAAAGAATGGATGGTACTAGAAGCCTTTACCCTTTCGCAGGAATAAAAAATTTTATAAAAATTATTAACGTCAAATCTTATTTCCCAAATAAAACCTTACCGAATCATGTCGCACACTTGCCTTATTATAAAAAAGGAGAAGAAAGAGCAAAAATAAAAAATCAAAGGATTAAGTGGAGCATATCGTTGGTGGCCTGATGGACATTAAAAATTAGGCTACCTGTTCAAAACTAGTGAATAATTCGAGGGGTTTAATAATTCGATGGTCAGTATTGTCCGCTATTCATTTGGTCATGTCCTTTTTTTATTTTTTATTTAGATAAGGTTCTTGTACAATATTTTAGTTCATGGATTTGATGTATAAGGAAGTTGGAACTGTCCCATTGCCCCATTGATGCATAATAGTAATGTCTTGAAATATCTTTTGTAATATATCTGCCCCACCTAGAATCAAAGTCAAGATTTGTATTAAAATTTCGGGTGAAGACGGAATCAATTTCGAGGGATTTGCCCCACTGAAGCATGATTAATGACTTTGAAATATTGGGGATTTGCAGTCGTACTTTATATTTGTGACATCTTTTAATATATATTGTATTTATTAAAATTATTGGTTTAGTAGTCAGTTGACAAAAAATTCGTAATAATATAACAATCATACCCCTGACAAAAAAATATAAAATCTGCATCACGTATTAATCACGTGATCTGCAACCTTATTCGTGAAAAAAGATCTCCTCATCTCGTCTCAATAGCTTTATCAAAAAACTAGAAACTTGAACCAGATTCATCTTCAGAATCACACTCGATAAAGTTGTTTGATGGATATAGCATGAAGTGGTCGCTTATAGATCTTCAAAAACTTTTCAAAATTTCAAAGTTTGTTTCACGTCGAAGTCTGAAGTTTTAGTCAAATACAAGCTAAAACTTCATGCTAATGTAGCATGAAGTTGTTTCACGTTGAAACTAAAACTTCATGCTAATGTAGCGTGAAGTTATTTCACGTAAAAGCTAAAATTTCATGCTAATATAGCATGAAGGTGTTTCACATTGAAACTAAAATTTCATCCTATTGCATGCTAAAGTTATTTATCCTGCAGTCTACAGTTTTGTCATGAGTTTTATCCGAAACTTCAGTCTAAACATGCTGAAGTTTTTTAATTCATTTGCTAAAACTTCAGACTAGACATGCTTAAGTTTTTGTCCTGCAACATGTAATTTTCTAATGAGTTTTTGCTAATGCATGCTGAAGTTATTTAGTTCATTTGCTAAAGCTTCATGCATAAACATGTTAAAGTTTTGTCCTGCGGTCTACAATTTTGTCAATAATCTTTTATTAAAGAAGCGCAAAATCATCTTTTTAAAGCGCTTTTAAAAAAAAAACAGGTACGAATAAAAATAAAAAAATTAAATGAATACAAATTAAAAAAAAAAAAAGACCAAATAGGACACCCCATACAATTTTTACTGAAATATCTTTTGTAATATTCACATGAATAAGCCCACCTACAATCAAAGTCAAGATTTGTATTAAAATTTCGGGTTGAAGACGGAATCAATTTCGACTAATTAAAAACTTTAGATTTTGTATATAAACAACCACGAATAAAAGAAAATAATAATAATACAGAAGGGATTTTTTTATCAAACTATATTCTCTCTAGACTAGATAAGATCAAAGACGGTACCTTCTTTGTTTTTTCTCGTTGAAGTTTAAAGTAAAACACATAAACTCCTTATTTTTCGTCAAAATTAAACAACTTTCAAGCCTAGAATTTTCCTCATTTTGTAGCCAACAAATCCAAGAGTCAGTTTAAAACTAGACAGTCTATTAGCACATCAATATATCAAT
>MCJB01006069.1:27555-54708 GCA_002018475.1 Nicotiana obtusifolia | reverse complement strand
CATGTTAGATGTGCATGTCATATTTACAATTTAGTAGTAAAAGATAGTCTTGACTTGTTTAACCACATTATTGAAAAGGTGAAAGTAGCTATTGCTTTTATATTTAGAAATAAAAATCAAGAAAGAAAAAGAGAATGGGAAAGTAAATGTATAAAATTAGGAATGCCGATTTCCTAAAGGAAGTTTGGACTAGATGGAACACTTTATACGAAGCATTGACTGCCGCTTATGAATATAGAGAGCCTATTACTCAAATGTATAATAAGCATTTTATGGAACTTTATCACCTTAAAAAGGACGATTGAAACCTTGTTCAACATCTATTTCAGTTTTTAGAAAAATTCTATCATGCTACTTTAGAATTTTCTGGACAATATTATCCAACTAGTCCTACCATGTTATATTATATAGCTGGAATATCTGAATTATTAAAATTATATAGGCAATACGAAGCATATAAAATGGCTATAGAGGCTATGATTGAAAAAATTTTAAAATATTTTTCCCAATTCCCCAGCTTTACATTGCTTTTGTGTTGCATCCTGCTTTTAAACTTAAGTTAACTGAACAACTTGTTAGAGAAATATATGCAAATATAGAGATTAAACCTGTTGAAATTGCGACTAATAAATATTCAAGTGTAGAACATGCTTGTGCTAAAGTTCTTTTAGATACCGTGGTTATTTTCGTAAAATATAGAGCTTGGGCAGACAGTACTACACCAATTGCACCAATACAGTCAACCGCTGAAAGTTCTTCTCAAATGGGTAAAAGGCATGCGGGGATGAACACTTTTGGAGTATTTGATCAAAAGTTGCTTTCAGAAGAAGACGAATACGGGAGGAATACAGCGAGTTCCAAGTCTATTTACTTAAATATCAAAAGAAACTTACAAGTTTTGGAACTCATAATTTATTGGATTATTGGAAGAATCAAGAATCGCAGTTTTCAATACTTAAAAAATGGCCCGAGATATATTAACAATTCAAGCTTCATCAGTTGCATCGGAGAGCACTTTTAGCTAAGGAAGATTTCAAATTGGAGATCACAGACATTCATTGAGAGAAGAGGTAATTGAGACAGGAGTTTTATCCAGGGATTGGATCAGAGCAGAGCGAAGAAACTTTGGAATACCAGAACTTTTTTAGAAAAAAGACAAAGCGTATCTTGATCAAATTTTGGGCGACGGAACTAGTGAAGAAGGGAGTCAAACAGGCAATGAAGAAGAAGATGAAAAAGAACAAGACGAAGATGATGAACCGGAACAACAACAACCAGTTTCTAAAGAAAAGCCTACGGCTATCTTAAAAAAATTAGCCAATATGTTTGAAAGAATGTAATTTTCTATATTAGAATACACTACAATAAAATTGCTCCAAATATTGGAATTCCATCACAAGTTCACAACTCTTGTCTTCTTATTTTTTTAGAAATTTATTCTTTGTGCAAAAATACTACAATTAATTACTACTTTACTAGTTTCTAATTGATTCAAAATTCAAGATTTGAATCTAATTTTAAACTTTGAAACTAATTTAAAGTTTAAAAAAATATTACAAATTTTTTAATTCTAAGTTTGAACTTTGAAACAAACTAAACATTTCAAATATATATACAAAGTTAGTAATATTTTGTTGTTATATTTTCAAAAACTTAAAATTATCCATCACTTAAAATGAAATACAAATTAAAAATACCGGGCGGACTGAAAAAAGCGAGCTACCTGCAGCTGGTGCCAGTCATGGACCGGCTTGCATCATATAGGACCCGCGGGCCCCGACCGGTGAAACCGGTTTGGTCCGGTCTTGAGGCCCTCCGGTACCAGAACCGAAAAAAATTCCGGTCCGTGACCGAACCGGACCATTGGCCAGCCACATACTTTACTATTAGTAAATACTTACACGTGCCCGATAAATACATTGATATACACAAAGAAAAATACCAGCTATGTCCATTTATAAGTATTTTATTCCAAAAATTACTCAATACATAAAATATTACTAATATTTGCGATTAGCTATTTGTAACAAAAAAAAAGTCAAATTATTATATTCTTTTGAGTGCGTGTTATTAGAATAGATTGGGTACATCGTAAGGAGCTTGAATCTCAGTTTTGGGGTGAGTTAGTGGAGTTTTGAGGTGGTTTGAATTGAGAATTCCAAGCAGAAGATGAACATGACAAATGATATGTGTATCACACTGTGTATCAGATATGTATCACATGTATATTCATATATACTTGCATGTGAGATTCATGCGTGATATATGTTTGATACATGTGTCGCAGAATAACTTTTTGAACTTGATTTTAACTACGAATTTTGATACCAATTCAGTCTAAATCACCTCCAATCTTCTTTAAATTTTGTATATTGACTCATTTATATGTTTTCATGAATCTCGATCATACCTATTGAAAAAAGTTCTTTTTTGCTTAGCTTTTTGGAATCTTGTATATATATATTTTTGTATTTCATCACCTTATTTGCTACCTCACCCATGAAATTTTCTTGCTATCTTGCATCTAATATTGCTAATCACGCTTAAAAATATGGAAGGAGATTTTTGTGTATGATTCTTAGAGAGAGAATCTTATTTCTTTGAATTTTCAATTCTTATATGTGCTTGACTAATTTTAATAAGTCTATGATTAATAGCTAAAGATTGATATGTTACGAATTTTTTGAGATATTTCTGTTAGATTCTCTCTCCAAAAATAAAAAAGAGTATGTATGAGGGTCAGTGCAGCTAATTTTTCTTATGTGAATCCAAACATTAAATTTTTAAATTTTTTGAGATGGCCAACACTTATTTTTATATTAAGTAAACCATTAAAGTCGCTCTTTTGAAGTAACAAAGGAAAATGGATTTTTATTGGGGAATAAAAGAAAATACGAAAGATGATAATTCATTCTTAATTTAAATATATTATGAACCACTCTCATCATACTTTACAAATTTTCAAGCAACAAATTTTGATTTTTGGAAGTGGATATGGGATAGAGTAAGCAAAGATGAATTCATGATTTTATATTTGTTGCATATAACGTTTTAATTCTTAGCACAAAAATAATTATAATCTCAAATTATATTTTTCAAATATTCATGATTTTTTAAATGTATATCCGTATTTCATATAAAAAATAATGGTTCAGTTGAATCCGAATCCGTAGCTAATAAGCTCTACCTCTGCCGCTAATTATAAAAATGTTAACCCTAAAAAAATAGGCAGATGACCTAATGCGAACTAAGGGTATTGATGGATACCACTAACAAATACGTGAAAATCGTTTGACACATTAAGTACAACAAAATTAAATGCGAGGTGGACAAGACAAGGAAGCTACTTTCCTAATTGGTTCTATTTCTGGTCTCTATCGATATGAATACAGTATAAACACCAAACGTGGATTATAGGGGGATGAGTCGGATTCCTCTATCATAAATCAGCGGTCACGGTTCGAGTTTTAAGTATGTAAAAGATTTTGTTAAAGAGCATTTTTTTTTTAAATGGGTCTTTATAACGTAATCCTAATATAATCGTGTTTCAATATGAGTATCAATACTAAATACCCAAACAAAAAAACAAAAAAACAAAAGTATAACCAAAATCACATGATAGATGCCCCAGGCATGGCATACATTTTTGGTTTGGGTTTCACATTTCATGGGTCCGTACATAGGATTTTTGTAAGCAATATCAATATTTGAGTAATTCTCAAACTTAGGATTTTAAGGTTGTTTCGATAATACCAATCTAAAAGGGTTTCAATTTGTTATTCCACAAAAGACACCTAAAATCGATGAAAGTGAAAAATATAATACAAAGAGAAAATAATGAGAAAATAACACTTTATAGCCGCTCTTAAAGTTGAAAAAATATATATTTTTTGTATATATATATACATTATGTATCTTACATACAAAATTATACACTTTTTCGACTACTGAATGTAAATAGTTTGTGACGCAGGTTAAAAGTAAAAAAAGCCCGAAATAATCACAGAAATTGGGACCATGAGTAAATTTTGTGACATAATATATCTGCAACATCTCAAAATTAAAACATTCTTACCATCTCATATAAAGCATCAAGGGCATCACTAATTATCCGGGTACCCAACAAGAGGAATTGGGCCAATACTCTTGGACGGCCCAGTTATAATTCCACAATCTTCTTCCTCGGCCCACCAGAACCCTTAGATTAGTCATGGGCTTTGGCAATTTTGTCTTGGATTTCAGCTTAAAGCCCAATAGGCGCACTAACGTGCGGGCTTTCACCTTCATCAACACTTAGTTAAGAAATATGTCATGTGAAGAGAACATAAAGGTTTTAGCATACATTGATGATCGACCATTTTTGACGAGTATAGTCGTCTAGATAAATCTGGTTGAGTAATCTTACTAGATATCTCTATGCACAAAAGATATGGTATCGTTCCTCCGGAGTCATGTGATCACCAGTGGTACATTAAGCCCTTCAGTACAGTGCAATCTGATAAGAATTTGACTTATGAAGAAAAGTCAGCAATTATTTTAGATATACAAGTTCGAAAGTGTTTATTACGTGTGGAATATATATTATATACTATTAATTTATTATTTTGCATGCTAGATGTTTTATGGCATACACTCAATATTGCCGTCATATGCTTCTTATACACTCTATAGTAATATTTATTCATTGTGTTTCTTTACTTTACGTAATGAATTATTTGTATGCCTTGTACCAAGACGTGATTTGCTAAAAATTATTTCACTTCCTTCTATTTTGTACTCATATATAACATTTTGTTTATTGGATGCTCCAATATAATATTATATGATATATAAAATTGCACAATATAATAATCTAGGACTCTGTGCAAAAGACATATAAAAGCGAATAATTAACATAATAGTTATTAATAAGTTTTAAGTTATAATCTAATCATGAATAGATTTGTTAATGTTGTACCCAAGCATTATTTTGACCTAATATTCTTTGACGGCTCGAAAGCAAATTCAGAACTTACATTTTGAAAATTAAACTCAGAGTTCTAGCACACCCAATACTAGGTTTAATATCCTTTATTTGCAATTTAAGTTTTTCAATACATACATACAAAATTAAGCTAAATAATTGTTGGATTCACGTCGACTCATGAATTATATTACTTAAGTCCGCCCCTGCTTAACGTGGGTTCAGAAAAATCAACAAACTTTTGGGGTCTATGTATAATTTACTAAGCTTCAGTACCCAATTAGTATTCTTTCCCTTATTTCCAAATTACACCCTTCGCTTCCCTCTCTCTATAACTCTCCATCAACATCATCAATCATCAATTCTCAATCGGATCTTTCACGACCCGAATAATTTCAACTCGTTTGAACAAAAACCTAACCCTAATTCATTAATTTCCATTCGAAAACTCATTCGTTTCACCCTTAGCCATGGCCAGCGATTCCAATGAACCGTCACGTCGCAAGCACCGTCGATCTTCTCCCTCCGATGAAGACGACACCGAAGAACCAATAAAACGCCGTAAGCACCGCCACCATCACCGTCACCATCGTCACCACCGCCACCACAGCAAAAAACACGAAGAGAAATCCGATTCGAAACCCGATAAGGACACGGGTAAACCGAATGATGAAATTGAGGATGTACCTCAACAAGTTGGTACTGTTATTGGCGTTTCTACTTTAGGGCTCGATTATGATATGGAGGAAGGTGAAATTATTGAGGATGATGTGACGGCTACTGCTGCAGTTGGTGATGGTCATGAATTGGACGTGGTCTGTTCAGATTTCTTTCAGCTCCTATTTCTCTTATATATTTCGTGCTTACTTTTGTTTTTCCAGGGCCTGTTTGGTTGCTGTTATGATTGACAATGCAATTTATTTTAGTTTCAAAAAAATTACTAAAGTCATTTTCTGTTAGATTTAAGTTATATACACTGACAACACACTTAATTTTTACAGCATCAATGTAATTTAACATTAACATGTTATAACAGGTTACTTATCAATTATTGTACGCTACCAATTACTGCATTAAATAGAGTTACCTGCAATTATTTTAAGTTTTTTGATTGCTTAATATTTTTTTTAAGTTGTCACAATCACTCACTTAAAAGGTAGCCGCAGGTAACTCTCTTTAATACTAGCATTGATTTGTAACCTAAAATAAATGGTAAGTAACCTGCTATGACAGGTTACACTGGTGGTATTAAGAAATCATCATACTGTTGTGTATATAACTTACTTCCTCTTTCTTATAAGTAGGGATGAACTAATGTTTTTTAAATGCAATATTTGAACTTTACGCAACCAAAAAGAAAGAGGTCCCGTGCTTGGATTTTTATGATTTTCAGTGTCAAAGATGTGCTAAATTTAATATTTGTTTCAACTGTTTGATTAATGAGTATGTTGCACAAAATAGACATGAGAATTATGTATTCCATACAGAGCATTGAACTTCACTATAACATTGTTGGGGGCAAAGTTACTCTAGGCGTTTCCTGATGACTGAGGGCTTTCTTTTATTAGTAAGAAACTTTCATATGATTGTTAAAAGTTTATTCTTTTTTTTCTTAATGGTAAAATGCTGTAAAATTGTACTTTATCATTTAATTCTGTCCACATTTCTTGTTTAGGAATTGCATGAAGCTCAACGACTGGGGCCTGCAGTGGAAAAAGTTGACCAGAATTCCACTGCTTCAGGACGGCACGATGAGCAAAGGAAAAGTAGAAAGGCTGATAATTCTAGAGAAAGAAAGTCTAGTGACAAGCATTTTGCGAATGGTAGTTGCATAGATGAATTTCATAAATTGGACTCTAAACCACAGAAGAAAGATTGTTATGCTGGTGAAGAAGGTAGAAAACAAAAGAGCTACGATGACGATGAGAGCCATTTACAGGATCAAAGAAAATCTTTGACTCCTGAAAGTTCTGGAAAGAGGCATAGATCTGTTGGGGTATCATCTTCTCATGATGAGCACCTTGAAGAAAGACATGTTACGAAGTTACCCAAATCACCTGATAGGTTTAGAGGAAGATCACGATCCAAAAGCGTATTGGAGGAGTCTTTCCTTGTACCAAAGTCCCGCGAGAAAAATGATGCATATGAAAAGGAAAGCAGATATAGAAGTAACTTGGATGATGAAAAAATTGGACACAACAAGGACTATCGACATGGGAGTCGAGAGTCTTCAAGGGATATTGAAAAGGAGCATAATTCTAGTTACAGCAGACACTCTAGGGACAGGTATTATAGCAGGGAGAGTGTAGACAGGTATCGGGAGAGTAGCATCGAGAATGAAAGGGATAGAGTGAGAGAGAAAGACAGGGAGCGTGAGTTGGCTAGAGAAAGGGGAAGGGAAAGAGATAAAGAGAGGGAGAGGGAAAGGGCGAGGGAGAGAGATAGAGAGAGGGAAAGAGAGAAAGCTCGAGATAGGGAAAAGGAGAGGGATAGAGAACGGGAATATGAGAGGGGAAGGGAGAGGGAGAGGGAGAGGGAGAGAGATAGAGATAGAGATAATTTCAGAGAGAGGGAGGAGAGAGAAAGGAGGAATAGGGATAGGGAAAGCAGAGGACGAAGTAGGGAGGCAGATAGAGATAAATATAGTGACAAGACTAGCAGGCACCAGAGATATGATGACCTTGATGATGGTTTTGCTTATAATAGACGTAATAGACATAATGAAACTGACATTCAGAGAGAATGGACGAAAGATCATGCAAAAAATGAAAACGCAAAGCAAAAAGCTGTAGAGGCAGACAGTGAGAAATCAAAAAGGTATTGTTAATTCTTAACTAGGCACTTTTGATATTCAGAAACTCTTTAGCGGAGTTGATTTCCTTAACGTGTGGTTTTTAGTTTTCTCATTTTTGCTGTATTGCAGAGATGAAGTTGAACAGGAGGACTATCAGGAAAAAATTGCTTTCCAGCTTGCTGAACAGGAAGACGAAGAAGAACTTGAAAGAATTAAGGAGGAGAGCAGAAGGCGCAGGCAAGCTATTCTTGAAAAATATAAGAATCAGCAGTCCCAGAAGGAGCCAATTACTCAATCCGGGGACGTAGGTATAACTTCTTCGAGTTAAGATCTCCTCATCTATTTGTGACCATTGTCAAAAAAAAAAAAAGGATCTCCTGATATAATATTCTAGTATGTTTTACTGTATTTCATGTTTCAACCTTGACCTTATCTAGAGCTCTACGTGAACAACTAAGGTCTTTGGTTAATCCCTTTTTTTTTTTGCTTTGTTTTTACCTTCAGGTTTACTGTCTGTTATGCATGCATATGAGCTTTGAATGTGTAATTTTGCTAATGAATTGCCCTTCTTGCTGAGTTTAAGTGATTACTGCTTCTTTAATGAGTTTAATTTTGGATTTGAACTCTTAATATCCATGTTATGGAACTTAGGATGTTTAGTTGGATTTTGTCGCAACTCAGGTTTTATGAAGCTTAGCATTGCACCTCAGACCATCCTGATCTATATACTGAGATTTTATCTGTTGACTCTCTGCAAGTTCTCTTTTCTGGATTGAATTTCTGGTCTTAACTATGTTTTTTTATTTGTTGACATTAGCTGAGCTTCTTATGGATCAGTCTACTGAGAAGCATGCAGCCGGAGATAATGCTATGACAGTGTCATTTGATGGTCAAACCAATGGTACAGATGTCCATGTTGACGAGCCAACATTTTCTGTTGGGAAATCACCTCTGCAAGTTGGTCATATTGCTGACGAGCAGGCTTCTGGAGCTGGTGGATTGGGACAGGGTACACCAAAGGTGTGTTCACATGAAATTGAGATTTAAATGGGGTTTTCCTTTTTTGTGGTACTCATTCTCCTTATTTATATTTCAACATTATTTTGTCGGAGCTCTTAATTCATGTTGCTTTTGTGTTAGGGTTTTGCTTTAGAATTAGTCGATGAAGTATTTTGTCTTCTGGTTTTGCTTTTTGCTCCTTTAGTCCATTTCCTAAATGCTGGCTTTATCTGATAATTGACTTTCGCTTGCTACACTTTGCAGAGTGAGAGGTCAGCTGACATGTTTTGTGATGATATATTTGGAGAATCACCTGCTGGCATCAGGAAAATGGTCAGTCTCTGTCTTTGAAACATTTTGTTTTAGAAACATCGTCTGTGATTTTGGGTTGCTCATTCTTGGATCCTTAGCTTGTGTTGACTTTTAGTGTCTAGAGATTCTAGGCACTAGAAGTATGCGTACTGTTGTGAAATCCAATGTAGCACTTGTTATCTTGACCATCTCACTACTTTCTTGTGCCTCTTGATTGCATTCATGGGATTATGTGCTGGTATTGTTCTCTCTTTGTCTGTTAGGATATATTGTTGGAGTTCTCCATTAGAGGAATGGTGTTTATATTTTCGAATTTGAACAAACAGTAAGGTGTGAGCATCTCTTTCTTCCCTACTGACCCAAAAGTGTCAAAATGGGGAACCATTTTGGAAATGATGGCTACGAAATAGCTTTCACTTTATTATGTATCTAGCTGAGACTTGAGAGTTGCTCCCTCTGTCGATACTGTGGGGGAATGTATCTGTTTATTTTAGCTGTGGTAGACTTTGTTATACACAAAAACAACAACAACTCAGTGAAATCTAACAAGTGGGGTTTGGGGAGGGTAATGTGTACTCAGACCTTACTCCTACTCTGGAGGAGTAGAGAGGCTGTTTACGATAGACCCTCGACACAAGAAGATGGAACGAGACTATGCAGCAGTAATAACAAAAGATAACACCAGCAACACTATAATCAGGAAATAGAGAGGAAAGCACTAACACTAAGCAATAATAATGGCACATTACTGCAGACGCAATGGAGTAATATGGACAACAAGAGCCACTAACATCCTAAGACAAATCATTACCAGACTAGCTTCCTACACCTAACCTACAACCCTAATGAAGTACTAAGGACACAACTAGAGCCACTAGCAGCGTAGAACAAAACACTATCAGACTAGCCTCTGTCGACCTCCACAACTTCCTATGAAGGGCCATGTCCTCGAAAATCTGTAGCCGCCCCATGTCCTTCCTGATCACCTCTCCCCAATATTCTTAGGCCGTCCTCTACCTTTTCTGATACCCGTCAAGGCCAGTCGTTCACACCTTCTTATCGGGGCATCCAGGCTTCTCTTCCGCAGGTGCCTGAACCATCTAAGCCTAGCTTCTCGCATCTTGTTTTCCATGGGAGCCACGCCCACCTTCACCCGGATATCTTCATTCTGAATCTTATCCAGCTTAGTGCGCTCGCACTTCCATCTCAACATCCTCATTTATGCAACTTTCATCTTCTGGATATGAGAATTCTTGACTGGCCAACACTCTGCACCATACAACATGGCCGGTCTAACCACGCTCTATAGAACTTGCCTTTAAGATCCGGGGCACTTTCCTATCACACAAGGCGCCAGATGCCAGTCTCCATTTCATCCACCCCACCCAATACGGTGCGTGACTTCAGGTACTTGAAGCTCCCTTTCATGGGGATGACTTGAAAGGCAAGCCTCACGTCCATGTCCGCTTCTCTTGACCCGCTGCTGAACTTGCACTCCACGTATTCTGTCTTAGTCTTACTCAACTTGAAACCTTTAGACTTAAGGGTCCGTCGCCAAACCTCCAACCTCTCGTTAACATCATTTCGTGTCTCATCAATCAGAACTATATCATCAGCGAATAACATACATCATGTCACTTCCCCTTGAATATACCATTCAGTTTAAAGTGTGATGTCTAGGAATAGTCTATTGTTTGAACTCTGGATTCTATAAGTCTCTACTTCCTTGCTCCATGCTGCTCAAACAATTACAAAACCGCGGCCAACAAGAGAGTAGAAAAGAGGACTGTTTTTTTTCTTTGTACTCATACTTGCACTAAAACTGTGGGAAACTTGTCTACTGTGTTTACGTAAAGCCCTTTCCTTGTCTTTGTAATAATACATGGATTTCATGCTTCTCTGGTTTTATCTGTTGTCTTTCAGGGCAAAGGAGATGGCGTAGCAGTTCAGCGCAGTGGCCTTCATGATAACTGGGATGATCCGGAAGGGTATTATAGTAAGTATCTCATCTCACTTGTTACCTGGATCCTTGATATTTTAGCTTTTACTACATAGCATGCTGGCGCTACTACCTTGATAAGTGCCACCATATTTCTTGATATATGATCATGATAGCCTCCTTCTCCATGTTAATTGTTATTTGAAGATGCTTGATAAATTTTGAGTAACGTCTGATCAATTCTCTGTTTACTTCTGTAGATTAATCATAATAGCTGTTAATTCAGGTCCACAGACACAAAGTGCTTACGGAAAAATGTCATCTGCTGTTTTATATTCCAAGTTGAGATTTATTTTTCTAGTTGATATTATGTCTCCCCTCACCGGCGGAGTTCAGAACTGTGCAACACCGACCAAAATAAGATGTTATTAGGGTCGAAGGGGATTGGGTTTCAATCAACAATTTCTCGGAGTATATTTTAAAAAATTAATTTAAATATCATAATTGGGAAAAGAATGTATAATATAAAGAATAGAGTGGAGATAGTATGAGAGTATTTATACTTTAAATTAATTTTTAAAATAGTAAAATAATAATTTTACACAAAAATAGTAATGATAAATTTAGACAATGAAAGAATTCTGTGCAAATAGATTAAAAGTATTGTTTGAGGTGATAAAAATATTTTGAGTTTGAGTTGATCCAGATAATATCTTCGACATAATCCTTTGGAGCTTATACTTTTATATTCGAGAAATAGGTGATTGAAACCCAATCCACTTAGATCCTAGTAACATCTTATTTTGATATTTTTCCTGATGGCTGGAAACTGTTGTCTTAGTTGATGTCTCATGTCTTCTTGTTTGCTTGCAGGTTATCGTTTCGGAGAAATTCTTGATGACCGTTATGAGATTGTTGCTGCTCATGGTAAAGGAGTCTTTTCTACTGTTGTTCGGGCTAAAGATCTCAAGGCTAGACCTGGTGACCCTGAGGAAGTAGCAATAAAAATGATACGCAATAATGAAACGATGTAAGTTTTTTTATTTCCCCATTTCGTGCTATCCTTGCTTGTTCTGGTGGCCTAATCGTGCTGTTTTCGTCCTTGTTAGGTATAAAGCTGGTATGGAAGAGTTGATCATTTTGAAGAAGCTAGTTGGTGCAGATCCTGAAGACAAGCGCCATTGTGTTCGTTTTATTTCTAGCTTCAAGTACCGGAATCATCTCTGTTTAGTTTTTGAGTCTCTACATATGAATCTCCGTGAGGTTCTGAAGAAGTTCGGGCGTAACATTGGACTCCATCTAACTGCTGTTAGGGCGTTTTCGAAGCAACTCTTCATTGCTTTGAAGCATTTAAAAAATTGTGGCGTGCTTCACTGTGACATTAAACCCGACAACATGTTGGTAAGTGGGATGGTTCGAGTATTCTTCATCTTTCCCGGGCTAGCTAATTCGCCCACTTCACA
Organism: Nicotiana obtusifolia; assembly: GCA_002018475.1. Lineage (NCBI taxonomy): Eukaryota > Viridiplantae > Streptophyta > Magnoliopsida > Solanales > Solanaceae > Nicotiana > Nicotiana obtusifolia. Next base: position 42,238 of record MCJB01006069.1, on the reverse strand, counting down.
TCTGCTGAGAGTAGCTTTCTTTACCTTGCTCCCTTTATCTGTGTATGTATTTTGACTTTTCTGTACTTGTTTAGGTAAATGAATCGAAAAAAGTGTTGAAGCTTTGTGACTTTGGTAATGCTATGTTTGCTGGCAAAAACGAAATTACTCCATACCTCGTGAGCCGTTTTTATCGTGCACCAGAGATCAGTAAGCATCAATTCTCATGATTTGCTTTTTCTTTTTGGACTTCCCTTTCACTTTGTTTTTTTGTTCAAAGCTCATGATCCTATGTAGTTCTGTGAATCTGTGGTTTCGTTTGATTAAGTTCTGTATTATGTTTTGTTGCAGTTCTTGGCTTGTCGTACGATCATCCAATGGATATATGGTCAGTTGGATGCTGTTTGTTTGAGCTTTATGCTGGGAAAGTCTTATTTCCTGGTGCAACTAATAATGACATGCTTCGTCTTCATATGGAATTGAAAGGTCCATTTCCGAAGAAGATGCTTAGAAAGGTTTGTCTTAGACATCCTAATCTAGTTAGAAATTTTTATGATTTGAAGTTATAAGCCTGGTTAATTAGTTGCTGTGGACAATTCTGCTAATGTGATTGCATTAGGTGCTGCTTTTATAGTTTTTGCACCTTTTCTTAGTAATTGACATGATATAGTCAATGTATAAACATTAATTCTCTTTGTTCTTCATTTATTTCAGGGTGCATTTACAGATCAACATTTTGATCAAGATCTCAATTTTCTTGCCACTGAAGAGGATCCTGTTACAAAGAAGGTTATTTCTTGTAGACTTTAGCCTGTCTTGTCATTCCTCGATAAACTGACCATTGATAGTCATTAATGATAACGTTGCTGTATATTAATTTGGTTGCAATTGTATACTTCACAGGCTATAAGGAAGCTGATTGTCAACATCAAGCCAAAAGATATCAGTTCAATAATTTCAGGTTCTCCAGGTGAAGACCCAAAGATGTTAGCTCACTTTAAAGATCTTATGGAGAGAATCTTCGTGTTAGACCCAGACAAGAGAATAACTGTTTCCCAGGCATTGAGCCACCCATTCATCACGGGCAAGTGAACGAAAACAATGATTTTCTGCTAGCGACATGCGGATGCACAAGATACTAGTGCATTATGATCATATGATCTTAGTTTTTATCCAGTTCTCTAATCATTGGGCCTTATCTGTTTTTATCTACTATCTTGAGTTAAGTGCATTGGAGCTTGACATGGTTGAAGTTGCAGAGAAGATTGTTGACCGTGGGAGATCTATATCTTGGCAGTTCATTCTTTCAGTGGAATGTTTTCTTTTCTATCGTAAGATAACTTGCCAAAGGCGTTTTTCCCTTCTGTACTATTTCTTGATGGTGACATTATAAAAATCTTCATAGATTTTTTAAAAGTTATCATGTCTCAAGTTGTACTTTGGACTCGAGTCCTGAAAGTGGAGAGTAACGTGTGCCAAATTAGATATTGACAGAAGCATGGTTATTCATATATCTCTGTAAATAAACCTTCTGAATGTCTGTTCACTCTGAATTGTTGATGGCGATCTGTCTTTTCTCTTTTTTGTCCCTTTCTGTACTTTTAGTTTTCTTGACTTCTTGTCTTCCAATCTGATTTAATTGTTTATTTTGTGGAACTTTACATAGTTTTCAGGCCTTTATCTTAATTGAATATCTTTGTCTCTTCATTTTGCATACTGTTCAGCATCCTTGGGTCCTGGAAAGTCTAATTTACTTTTTCCTTCAGGATATCTACCAGGGCTTTGAGGCAAGATTCAGTGATTTAGATGCTTAAAAGGCACCCTGGCGAAGGTACCTTGGTTTGTTTGTTAGGAATTACTGTGACACGCTTAAAATGTTATGGCTGTTAGCCTGTTCTCGATTTCTCTAACATCAGCCATAATTTTTGTTTCTCCTTTGTGTTAATTTTTAATTTTCTTTTGTCAAGTTCTGATTCCTGAACTTTAATTTGGTCTTTCCCGAAAAACTGCATTCCTTATGGGGGGCTTGTTAATGAGCCTCCTTGGGCTAGAATTGTAAATCTATCAAGAGCTAGAGTATTTCTTCTATTTGGAGTCATTGTTGTTTCTTCTATTTCTTATTTCTTTGTACAAAAACACTTTCTAATGAAGTTGCATTGCATCTGATTCATGGTATGGTCATCCTGGAGCATTGTATGACTGGAGATGATCAGATGCAGCCTTGAAGTGAGAGTTGTTTCAGTGAGTTGTCAATTTTATTTTCTTGCTGTTTGTTCATAGAGAATAATATATTCTAGACCCCGTTGAGATGTGTGGTATTGATATGGCTTTTTGTCTTGCTAGGGTGCGGTTTCATGCATCTGCAATTCTAGTAAGTATCCTTGAATTTTATTACATCTCTGGTGTAATATTTTTGTATCTTTTGAAAACCTGATACTTCCTTTTCTTCAATGATTTGCATTCAAAGTTTGCTAGTCATCAATGGAAATGACCTACATGGAGAACTCTGATTCAAATTCTTTACTGGTTTTGCTAATAAAATTGGACATTTTGGATGAAATCTATCTCAAATTTCAGTTGTCCTTTTTCTGAACACTTAATTTTCGTGCCAGATTTTTTGTTATGAAAACAGACATCTGTCTAGCTTGCATTGGAATTTGACATTGTTGTAGCTTACAACGTAATTCTTTGTGTCATTTTTGGTTATGCGAATGTATTTACACAGATATTTTTACTTTAAAATAAGAGTTTATTATAAATGATACACAAATATTTTTCTTATGAGTACATAAATAAGTTTTATTTAATGACTAGTATATGCATACAAGAACTATTAGATATTAGTTATTCAAAATAAATATTTTTTTGTAAAAATATATTGAAATAATTATAAGTTGTAACTTATATCTTAAATAATAATCGATATCTTCCAAACTAATACTCCCTCCATTTTAATTTATGTGAACCTATTTGACTGGGCACGGAGTTTAATAAAGAAGAGAAGACTTTTGAACTTGTGGTGTAGAATGAAGCACATATATTTTGTGTGGCTATAAATCTGCATAAAGGTAAAATTGTTTCCAAATACGAAAGAGAAGACTTTTGAACTTGTGGTGTAGAATGAAGCACATATATTTTGTGTGGCTATAAATCATTGCATAAAGGTAAAATTGTTTCCAAATACGAAAATGGATCATTCTTTTTGGCATAGACTAAAAAGGAAATAGATTCACATAAATTGCATAGGAGGGAGTAGTACTTTAACTTGAATGAATTAATAAAATTCGAATAACGGATTTAAACATTTTACCAGCTTATGTGAATATAATAATGAAATTTATGATTTGTTGCAGTTTTTAAATTTAAAATTATATAGATACAGGTTTAGAGAGTATTTTTCTATAATAAATATATATAGTAATTGATAGAAAACAAAACTAGTAATTAAATAAAATACTAACATTATCTTACACGTCTATTTGGAAGATATATAAACAATTTAGTTTAGACCTTTTAATAAAGCATAATACTTATCAATAAGAAATTAAAAGAATAATAAATAATAATTAATAAATAAATCTCCCAAAAGTGAAAAATCTTGTTTGACTAGTCCTAAAGTGAGTTTAATTTATGTCACCAAATGCATAATTAATCACGTTTGGAACTTAAACATGATCCCAAAGTGTAAAAGGTAAAGGCGTATTCCACACGGCTAAGTATTATAGGAAGTTAAGCTTAAAAAACAGTGGAATAAAGTTAGCAGCTAGCAGCTACATTCACATTTTTTTAGATAAATGTGAGGAAGAAAGAAATGGAAGAGAAAGAGTCGTCCCTTTTTAGTCTATTTGAAAGAAAAGTGATAATAATTTAAAAAATCATATACCACCATTCTCCCCTTGAGAATAAGAGAGTGCAATTGCTCTCTTTCAATTACTTGGTTCAACAAACATGCAAAATGTGTAATTACACCGTATTACACCCAAATCCAATTACAAGATGACTTTCCAAACAAGCCCTAGGTGATTTTTTTTCCATCTGTAGATGCCTTGGTGGACAGAGTAACTCGCGGCCTTGCTGGTAGAAGGTAGGAGTTATCCGTTGGAATAGCCGAACTGCGCACAAGCTGGACCAGTTATCACCGTCATAAAAACAAAAGTAGGGAGAAGTGTTATCATTGTTTGTTTTGTCGCATGTCCCGTTAAACTAATTCTTGTAGCAATTTACCCTTCATATTTTCGGTAGGTAGCCTGTTTATCTTTCTCCGTTGGAAGTAACGACACCTCAAACAAGTTTAATCGAGGATAAACATGTCTTCCCACACGTGGAGAAAATAGAGCGAGTGAGGGAGAGGAGAAGAGGGTTGGTGCTCATGTGTTTTAGGTGGCCATAAGGATATAACTGCAATTAAGAATGAGGAACATGTTTGATTTCCTGATAAGATTAAGAATCTTCTCCAGTATGCATTGCATTTTTCTCCCATCTACACCGTCAAGGAACAATTGACAAGCTTTCTATGTTGTTCTTTATCCATCTTCTTTCAAACCAATGTACTGCTCCCTGGCCAAGCCTTTCTGACTCTCTCTATCCATATTGGTAACAATTTGACTTGATTATTCATGACAAACTCCAACTCGTGCAATTTTTTTTTCTACTGGATCTATCCATCTTGAGAATGGGACGAAGATGTGATGCATAGCCAAGAGTCTTAATCTCTCAACGGTGGACTACTATTCGGCCAGCAATCTCTGTCTCTCATGCTAGCAAATTCAGCATTCAAGTTCAAATCATTGTCTTTAACCTATCAGCGGTCAACTACTATTTGACTAACAATCTTTGTGTCTCATGCTAGCAAATTCAGCGTCCAAGTTCAGTATCATTTTTTGTGGTTTTTGGTATATACATTTTGTCACGCTAGTCACTGGCAATCGCTTTCGTCATTTGTCAATCTTGCATGTTGTGGGTTTCTATTTTTGTAGTTTTATTATTGCAAAGATATTTTGCAATTCGAAGCATTCTATCTCTTCTATTCATTTTCCTATGTTTCTCGCTAAGTTGCTCCGAAACGGCAATTTAGGTGCCGCACCCATGTCGATACGACACTAGTATAAGTGTGGATATGAGATCCGGTAGGTGTGGATATGAGATTCGTACCGGATCTGGTTAAACAATCTTGGATACTATTTGATTTGATTTTCGAAATCAAAACCAAAACTAGGGTAAATTTGAAGACTTATCTAGGAAATCAATTCTTTACTTATCTACAACTTGAGAATAAAATAGAAATCCAAACATTACAAGCTATACGTAATACTCCACAAAATTTCTCTTAATTTAGAGATATTTTCTTATTTTTATGTTTTTGAATTATTTGTAGTCAGATCCCTGCACCCGTATCTGTACTAGGATCCTTATCCCCGAATCTTAAAATTTACATCTCAAAGGATCAGATCTCATGATCCGCACTCGTGTCCGAGCAACTTAGGTTTCTCGTAATTACAAATTCTTTTATTTATATTTTAGCAGATGTCTTATGTTTATCGTTAGATCTAGTGTGGTGATGGAGTATTTGCGCGGGATGAGAGGCATTAAATTGTTTATTTGGGTTAAGACTAAAATATAAGGTTTGTCTTTCAAATTAATCTGAATATAAAAAAATTGTTAACAAATATAATTATACCTCATTTATTAACAAATATGATTATCCCAGTTTATGATGCCCTAGCCACTCTACCCATAGTCTTAAGTTTTGGGTCGGATGCTTCGTACCTTAGTGGTTCTGTAAGGTTTCCCAGAAGAGTTTATAATATCCTGCATCAATCCACTCATTACTTAAAGGTTTTGGGTTGGATATTCAGATTCTCACATGGTATCAACCCGTTTCCCCAATTCTTTGCTATTCGTTTGCCATTGGCGTCCCTCGCTTTCTCAATTCAGCCCATTGTGCCATTGATTTTGCTCCAAGATTGCAATGTGGTTTGTTGAGCATGCTCACCCTTTAACACACGCTCACTCTTGAGTTTATTTGATCTACCCTCTCTCGTTAACTTTTAGTGCATTCTCGCTTGCTCTCTACCACATGTCCATTCTATAGTTTCCTAAAAATATAGAGCAAAAAAAGAGTAAAGAAAAAGTAAAAAATCTTTTAATATCCACGTGTAAACTTTAGAATTGGGCAACACGTATGTAAGGGTCTTAAGGATACACTATCCCTTATTGGTTGTGTAAGTCTTACCAAACATGTCTATAATGTCTTAGGTAACTCCACCTTTTGCCCTTGGACTTGGGTTTGGATGTTCATTTTCTTTCACTAGGTTTGAGAACTAAACTTTTGTAAGTGCGTTGTCACAAGTGCAATTTTGTAGCATTCATTCGCTTTTGGCTTCTTTTTAAGTTTATCTCATTAAGCCATTAGCTTTGCTACAACCCATCTTAATTCTTTGTTTACTCAATGTTGGGAGGGTTTGTTAAGTATCCACTGAGCAAGTAGTTGTCTCTTGATATGGTCTCGGATAATTTTCACTGTAGGCTATCTTTTTGGGTTAAGTTAGGTCCAAGACATATTTTCTTTAGAACCATACTTTGGTAAGTCTGGTTTTACAACCACAATATTCTACTAGCCATTAGTTTTGGGCTTCTATTTCAATCTAGCCGATTGAGCCCCACTATCTTTGCTCTAGGCTCTTTATGTTGAGCATACTATTTCCCCCCAACTTCAGGCCCGTTCTTTAGTCTGTTGTTTCTTCCTCTTAGGTACATTTTCCAATCTTCTAGAAAAAGGTGCAAACAGAAAAAGAAAGAAAAAAGAGATCTTCTGAAATCCACGTGTAAACGGTAAACCCCAGGTGTTGAAGGATACGCTTCCCTTATTGGTTGTCTAAGGGTTTCCAAAAGGTGTTTATAATGTTCGGGCCACTCCATCCATAGGTTTAAGATTTTGGGTTTAATGTGCAAATTCTATAACAAAAATGAGGAAATTCAATATTTATGTCATACCTATGATGTTACCTCTTCAATGGTGAGTCAATTGCACCTGATCTGACTATTGAACCAATGATCCTTGATCAACTCCCAATTTGAGATTTAAGAGAATGCTCTACTTTTCTACTCGAAGTATGAGTTGCGGATTGTTCAAGGAAAAAATTTAATGAGCTTTCTAATACCTAGATTTCATGATCAAAGAAAGGCACTAATGTAGAAACTTTAAATAAATATAGTGGCAAAAAAAATAAAAAAATAAAACAACAACATACCCAGTTTAATCCCATAAGTGGAGTCTGGGGAGGGTAGAGAGTAAGCAACCTTTACCCCTACCTTGTGCAGGTAGAGACTGCTTTCGGTAAATCATCGGCTCAAAGTAAACATGCATAATCACAATAGTATAAAAGAAAAGATATTCAATACTGAAAAAGTTAAAAACGCAATAACGACATGATAATAGTTAAATTGGAACTCAACATCGTCAGACAGTAATAGAAATCTTACAATTTGTAAATACGAGAATAACACTATCACTACTTGGGTGGAATGGAAGACGCTCGACTCCTTACTGTCTTTCTACCTTGATTCTCAATCTCCACTCTCCTATCAAGGGTCATGTCCTCGGTAAGCTGAAGATGCGCCATGTCTTGCCTAATCATCTAAGTACTTCTTCGGCCTACCTTTACTTCTCCTCAGGCCTACTATAGTCAATCTCACATCTCCTCACCGGGGCATCCAGACATCTCCTCTTCATATGTCCGAACTACCTCAACCTGGCTTCCCGCATCTTGTCCACCACGGAGGCGATACCCCCCCGAATAACTTCATTTCTAACCATATCCCTTCTAGTATGCCCACACAACTAGCATCGTCGTCTCTGTCAATATTTCGCCCCATACAACATAGTCGGTCTAACCACCACTCTGTAGAACTTACCTTTAACTCTCGGTGGAATATTCTTATCACATAAGACACCATATGGTAACCTTCATTTTATCCACCCCCACCAATACGATGTGTTACATCCTTGTCGATCTCCTTGTTGTCTTGTATTATTGACCCAACGCATTTCAAATTTCCTCTCTTGGGGGTTATTTGTGAATTCAACAAAATTAGCCATTTAAAACTTAAAATTACATATGCACATCTAAATGAAACTGAACAGTTTTTGAACTCGATTGACATTTTAATTTCAAGGTGAAGTTCCATGGTACAATGTTGTTTGCAAATGACATAGTACCAATTGACGAGACACGAAACAGAGAAAACGCTGGGCTAGGCTAGGCTGGAGGTTTGGAAGCAGACTTTAGAGTCTAAAGGCTTCAGCTTGAGTAGGACTAAAATAGGTTATTTGGCTTCAGTGACGTGATTCAGAAGGTTGGCGTGGAATTGAGGTTTTATTAAGTTTTCTATTTCTTATTCCTAATCAGTAAAAAGCTTATTCGTAACGTCTTTTAAGAATAATAAGATCGTTTTAGAAACTAAATTTGTTGTCATGATGCCCCAAAGAGAGCCCATGAACGATCAGTCATATGCCTTAGCACTTAGGTGCTTACATTGGAGTGCTGCCTAAGAGTGAAGTGCTCAACTTAGGTTTCAACTAGATTTAGGGTTAAGTATGCCTCAAGCGAGCATTCAAAGATACGTTGCTCTTGCATGTGCTCATTCACCTCCCATCCTAAATAATGAAACTATTTTAAAGCTTAGTTAAATATCAATTTTCATTTGATATGAATCTGCATTGTTAATCGTGTCAATCACCCTTGAAGGAAAAAGGAAGAAAGAGTGACATTGCATTGGTTGGATGTTACTAATTGGTCTACATTGCTTAGTTGTTGTATTGAAGGTAAAATAAAAGAGATTTACGTGCTCAGGCTTCACTTATTTGAGGAAACGAAAGATTGATGTGGTTGAGAAGGTGTACATTGTCCTCTCTAAGTGGAAGAAAAAAAATCTTTCCACTTTGATTTTACACCCTTCTTCACTCCAGACAAGAGTAAAGACTCGTCACTCGTAGTGTTTGCTTTATACACGTTAAGCAAATTAAGCTGGGAAATTACTAGTATGCTGATTATTGTGTTGGCATTTGGTATCTAGGGTGTACTCCTTACACCGTAAAACCCCATATCCTTTTTGTCCGTTTTCATTCGGAAAACACAAGCTTGCCCGTAGGTTTGAGGTAGCATCCACAAAACATAAATGTGAGGATATTGTGGTAATTTAGCTATTTTTCGAAGTTATAACATGTGTTTTGGCATTTTGGATTTAAAAGAAATTTGTGCCCCATTTAGGTGGACCATTAACTCTAATGCATAACTTGACTTGATTTTGGCCAACTTCTTTGAGCTTACTTTAGATGCTATTAGGAGTCACTTAAAATGACTCGCTTTGACACCTCCTTGGTTTGAATGACCCCCATTGTTTGTGGGTTACTTCTCTAATTATATATCTTTGACGAACCATTCACTTACCTGTTTCTCTGTCTTAACTGACCTACACGGAATCTTTGGTTTCTCAAACTGCTAGCATTCCTTTCATGTGTATTTGCCGTTCTTCAAAATTCTGTGTCATTTTAAAAATAAATTTAGAATCCATTGAAACATGTGGATGTAGTGTCCATTAAATTCAGATTTTAATCCGTAAGTTCCATTTCTTTGGACTCAACCAATGTGGATTTAATATAGCAGTCCTAACATATTAATTTTCAAACTTAAAACTGTGTGATAGTTGACATTACAAATCACTTTTATTGGTACAATAGGTGGTGACATCATCCATCACTTGTTTTGATAACGAAAGAAAGTGATTTGGAAGACTAGACTCTAGTACAGGGGTTGGGGGTGTTTGGAGGGGGGAGAGGAGCATTTAACACGTTAATTTTGCCAATGATGATAAGAACAAGTTTGCTGAAGGAGATGGACAGTTCCCTCGGTGAGAGATTTCAAGATCAGATGGTGGTTTAAATTATGAGAACAATTAACCTATGATGCCTCATGGGAAACCATCTAAAATAGGCTAAGAAACTGAAATCTTTTCAAATAAGGCTCAGAAATATGCAGTGAAATCTACTAGAATTTGGGCCTTCATTGAAATCCATTTAATTGTTGCCCTGCTGAGTGTGCACAAGGGATGCATAGGCCGAAAACATATAGGCAAGCCCTTATGGTCCTCCTTTTTTAAAAAAAAAATGAAACCCTTAGGTGTTTCAATTCATGGATTAGGGTTCAGATGCATGCTTGAATTGCTGCCTTGTGTTTTGAAAGGGAAGAAATGTGCTGATTCTCTTTTATTGTTTTGTGTGAAGTAAAGTTTTTTTCTTAAATATGTTAGGATTTTTATTATTTAGCTTTGCTCTATCCACTTTTGTTGTTAAATATTCGTCAGCACCATTCGCTGCACCAATCTGTATTAGGAAACTTTTGATCGCTTGTCTTCTGTGTGTTTTGATCTTGTTGTATGTGCGCTAATTAGTCCAATTAGGATCTATATTTTGTTTCTTAATCACTCTGATAATTTTGTACTAGTTTCCTGGTGGCTAGAGCATTCATTCTTGTTAGTAATGCACACTTCATTTCATTTGTGTTGTCGAGTTATGGTGGTTAAGAATTGGGATGATCATCTTGTTGTGGAACTTGTTAACTAACGTTTTTGTAAATTGTTGAATGTTTGCATTGTGACTTGATTCCTTGCAAAACCGTGGATTCTGTTGAGATGCTAGTTATGGATTATAATGATTCATGATTTAGCTAGCCTAAGTTCCTTTGGAGTTGGAGAAAGTAGTCTGTATTGGTTTGCTTAAACTGGTGCTCCAGTTGCATGCTGCTCTAATGCTGAAGTATACCTGCGCTCACCTTCGGAGAGTTAGCTCTAACGTTTGCCGGGCTTCTGTAGCCTTGGTAGTGCAATTCTCAGTTAAGCAAGCTCGCTGATATCTTTAGGGCTGTGACTGTCTACTTCGATTCTAGTGATTTTTGTCGTTCAGCTACAGGCTTCTGCTGATGTTCGCACTTAATTTATATCAGTTAAACAGGTTTATTCACAAAAACTTTTATGTATCCCTTTCTCTGATAATGTGAGTTCACATTTCTCTTAGTTGGAAGTTGCAGAATCTCATTGGACATTCAGGTTAAAAGAATTAAAGCTTGCAAATATCGAAAAGAAACCCTGTGGCCAGTAAGCATTTTTAAATGCAAATGAAGCGGACTTTGGTGAAAGGTGTTAATAAAAACAGAAAAGCTAAAATATTTATGTAATTCTAAGATAGCTTATGAGTGATAAAAGGTGCAGTATGCAAGTTCTTTATTTTGTTCAGATCTCAGTGATCAAGTGCTTATTGTACGCCATTTTCACTATACTGGTCTGCACATATCATATTTTTGGTGAGAAATCAGTTAGATTAAATGTATATTCATGATTTTCAAGTGGTCTGCTCATATATGAAGATCTATGCGCTGAGCTGCGTATGCAACTGTTTATTCGTGAGTCTTCGGAAAAATAAAATTTACGAGGATGTTGCAGAGAATGTGATTAACAATCCACAACAAGGCGGATTAAATTAAATATCTTCACGTATTTGTACATCTCATTGTAGGAGATCGATAAATCATATACACTGTGTGCTTATCTTTTATATTGCAATTTTTGGATTATTATATAATTATTTTTAAAACTTCATATATAAAGAAGATATAACAGAAAGAAGATGCACAAGAAATGACATTTGCTATGTCAATGACGCCAACGATATTGACTGAACGGTATCGAATATCTCAATCCATTTTTAACGTGCTTCAAGTTGAATCAATTTTCGACACTTAAAAATATATATTTCCCTATTAAGGGTCGCGTTTGCCAGTATATCTTGATGATGTGGTGAGGTATAAGCAGCATCAATAGCAAAGAGGTTGGATACTAGTTATTCGAGTGGAACGATTCAACTGAACTTAGTCACTCATGAATTGTAATGCCACTGTTATGAGTTGCAAGCCGATACCGATCCAACCCTGGCTATGAACACATAAATATATAATGGTGGCTGCGACGTGTGGAGTCAGGATTTTAAGCTTATAAGTTTTTTTAAAGTTATTATTTTTTATACTAATAATTTGTATATGTTTAGTGGATATCTTATAATAAATACAGAATTTGTATCAGTTATTGAGTTTGGTCGAATCCGTAACTGTAAGGCTAGCTCTGCCCCAGACCGCGACTAACTTTGATATCTCAAGATATTCCTATCAACGATGAATAATATAATCAAGAGAAATTAGGAAACTTCGTATCATTATGGAGAAAAGATTGTAGTGTTCAATTTCTTTGAAAGATGGGAGCTCCCGCTGCCATTTTTTCCCCTTCCCCTTTAAGTCTTCTACTGATCCATGAAGAGTAGTTTGGAGGATCTTTAAACTTGCCCTCTGGATTTTATTATTGTACGGGGTAAACTTGGTTAGCAACATCGAATATAAATATGTGTTCGGTGTTGTATAAATTCCGAAGGCATAAGAACCGACAACGAAGATTTGAAAGGAAGATATTGGTTGAGAAAAGACATTATTCAATGGACAGCTGTTACTAAGAATCTCTGTATTAATATCCAACCATTATGCAGCCATCAGTGTCGGTTTTATCCTCATTCAAGGAGATTGATTTGGGGACCCAAGCTAAAATTAGCTCTTATTCTATCAAACTGCTTTCTTTGTTTTATTCTTGATATTGTTCTTGTGTTGCTGTCGGAGAAGATAAACTCATAGCCATGCTTGTATTTTCTCAAAGTCATTTCTATAATTTTATTTCTGTTCTTATTTACTTTATATTTCTGAATCAATTACGTGTTTATAAATTACATTACAAATTCAATTGTACCGTTTTATCAGTAAATAATTATTTCTCTCAACAAAAACCTTTTTTGTAATATTAATCTAGGATTACCTAATTGATATTCCATGAATGTTTGAACCTTCTGTGGTAGCCTTTGGTTTAATTTCATATTTTTAGGTTAAATTCTTAGTCAACTTGCTCAACGGTCCCACAACGGACTATTTGGTTATTGTTGAGAGTTACAGGATGTTTAATTAGACTTATAAGGCGGTAAGAAGTTTCCAGGAAATGTAGTATTGCAAACTAATAAGATCTTCTGTATATCATCATGTTTGGTAACATGTTCACGTCCAAATGGGACTGAAATCCCTTAATATTGCTACTAGTTTGTGCACGCGTACATGAGCTTTGAGACTTTGCATCTAAGGTTATAACACAATGGTTAATGAAAGAGATTAAGAATACAGTGTAGTCAGGATTTGAAGTTTTCGGATTTTGATCTGCTACCTAACTCATAATTCGTTTTAGTTACCAGATTTAAAATTAAATATTTATATATATTTAATGAATTTTCTAAGACAAATACAGAGTTTAATTAAAATTTATTGAGTTTATCCGAACCCGTACAATATTGTGGCTTCGCGTATGGCTGAAAACCTTGAGGTCTTAGGTTTAAGTTTCAAGTGAAGGAAAAATATCAGGTGATTTCTTCCCATCATTTTAAGTTTTTGTGGATAAAGTTGCCCGATACCTCTATCAGTGAGAATAGCAGGTATCTCGTAAAATAATTGAAGTGCGCACAAGTTGGTCCAGACACTTCTCGTAAAAAGAAGGAGAAATGGTAGATAGAATCGTGTTTGAACGATTAATCGTGTCTTCGGTGAGTTAGAGAGCAATCTCCCGAGCAAAAAGTTCAATGATAAAGAAAAAGAAACTTTTTATGGAAGTATCAAGAAGATATGATAAATTTTACATAAAGCAAAAGAGCATGTAGTTTATGCAAGGACCAGAAGTTGGAATTCTAAGATCAATGAAAGGGTAAGGTCAAGAATCTATAAATCCAATAACGTAAAGAAAATGTCATTCATTAGAATTTTGCTAAAGCAAAATCAAATTAAATCTAAGTTTCGCTATTGCAAGTTTTGACAAAACTTTATGGTTTGATTTTTGGATCCAAAGCATTTCTTATGCTTTTAGAAGTCAAAGAAAAGGATTGTGAAAAATTGTACTCTTCACGTTATTTGTTTTGCAATATACCTGAAATTTCTTTGAAACGCTTGTACTCCAGGTAGAATCGAATGGTAAATGAATCATTCCAATAGTTCCGAACAAGTTCTATATGGACTCTTTATCGAATGAGTTTGCATTCCTCAAACAAATCTTTAAACTTTCAATATCTAGAATAACTCGCTGGAGCACCCCTCCATTCACCAGTCAATTGAGGAATGGCAGAGTAGTTGATCCCGACCCGTGAAAGGATAGCCGGACCCGTTGAAAGCCGGCAGTTATTGATGGCACTGCTCAAATTCTCGACATTCCCCAACGACTTGCTGAAATTAACGTTGAAATACAAAATATATAAAATTTTCTTCGTATTTAGTATCTTATATATACGGACACTATAACAATTTTTTATAGTATTTAAAAAGTTATAAATTTTACATATAATAATGGATTACTTGTAACTATTTTTTAATTGATGTGAAAGTGTTAAAGAATTTAAACACTATTAGTGTACAGTTGAAATACTTTAAAAGATTTAATCAATTGAACCTTGCACCTAGACGAAATTAGATAAAAATAAATTGAGCAATAACACCATTACTTTGTTGTTTTTGGCTCTAATTGAGTAAATTTAAGCTTTGTCAACATATATAAGTGGCTGTGACCAATTCTTACGTCCCCCACC